>VZRF01007021.1:1369-96050 GCA_013396875.1 Vireo altiloquus
TTTTTTTAGTTCACATGGCAGATCTCTGGACTTTATTATAAGGATAATGGCAATTTTCCCTATCACTACAGGAAAAGGAAAGAAATCTAGGGAATTAGAATCAGTTCAAGTTGAAGCAACCTGAAGGAAAAAAAAGATCTGATTTTGCAAAAGGAAGGGGCGTTACAAAACATCAGCCATCTTCGTTGATGAGGAATTCAGGATAATTAGCTAAATTTGGATGTGTTTTTGCAAGAGATGCAAGACAGGAGACAAATGCGTGAGTAGATTCTCCATTGCCTAACATCAGTTCTCATTTGATCAAAAACTGTCAGGAGTGAATTGCAAAATATATTTGACTCTATTTTATGTGTAAAAAGACTATATGAAAAATGCTCCTTGTTTCATCACACAAGAAAGAGAAGACAGCCTTACATTTGCCACCTATGTATTCGTTTAGGATGTGAGAGACAGGAATCCAGCCCTTTGGGTCTGGAGAAACTAACGGTGTTATAGCACCAAACTACTAACTTTTTGAACTCCTTTTTGTCTGTACTGTCTACATCACCTGAAAATTCAAGAAAATTTTAATCAAAAAACCCCTGTGAGCTGAGACAGGCCAGCAGCTGGGTCAACCACAATCTCACAGCTAGAAAGTAATTTATTTAAGAGTTTTAAATTTGAGAGTAAATTTATTTCTATTACCTCGCAGACTAGGGGATCCCCAATGCAACACCTGGGAAGAGGTACCCAAGCAGGGACACAGGCACCGTTGAACTCCATCCATGCCAGACGATCACTGGTATGCTGTTCACACAGGCTCATCAAGAGTTATTCCCAGCTGCAAGGTCAATTGAGTGATTTACAGTCCTTCTTGCCAGTTTTCTGCATTTACCCCATTCCTCCCAACACTGACAAAGTTGCACAGTGCATCCTCAGCCGCCTCACTCCTGGATCACGAGAAGCGTGTAACTTGCTGGCAGGCAGGGCAGCCATTCAGAGGGACCTTTGCAAAAATGGGCAGATAAGAATCTCAGGACACTCAGCAAAGGCAAATGTTATGTCTTGAGTCTGTGATAAGATATCCCTCTGCAAAAACACAGTCTGGGGCAGCTCTGTAGAAAAGGACCTGAGGGTCCAGGTGGACAATGAGCCAAACATGAGTGAGAAGTGAGCTCTGGCAGCAACAAAAAACTGCATTCGCAAGGGAGTAGCTTGGAGGCTGAGAGAAGTGATTACATCCATCTGTTCAACACCATGAGACTGTGTCTGAAGTGCTGTGAGCAGGTCTAGGTCCTCCTCATCAGAGAGGTGTTGACAAAATGGAGAGAATCTGGTGTAAGAGCACTACAGTGTTGGGGGGCTGCAGACTGCCAAGCTAGGGGAGACCAGGTGTTCATTTAATCTAGACAAGACTTCCAGATGGGATCTAATTTCAAGCTTCTACTACCTAAAATGGGGGATGTAGAGATCTTAAGACAGATGTCCTGTGAAAGACTAAGAGAAAATGGTCACAAGCTGCAAAAAGGGAAATTGTGACTGGATATAAGAAGGTTTGCAGCAATGATAGTGGCTGTGCACTAAAACAGGGATCAGAGATTGGTGTCTCAAATGTTAGAGATTTCCAGAACATGGCTGGACAAGGTCATGAGTAACCTGCACTTACTTACAGAACTTACAGGAAGTCTTCTGAATGTCAACCAGGCAGTATTTTCAGGCACAAATAGATGATATGTGACAGCTTTGTGTTTAAGACGTTCCTGTAAGACCTGTTTTTCCTAGTTTTGATAGGCCAAGGTTGGTCCTTCCTTTGTGTTCTCATTATTTTAGATAAATTCAAAGTGGTATTTTTGGACTCAGTTTCATGTTAGTGAATCTTTGCAGCAGAAATTTACTTTATGCAAACAAACTTCAATGATTCAACCAGATAAAATCTTTGAACTTTACCACAGTCACTCAAATAATAATAATGAGTGGGCAAAGTTTGACAATTATCATCTGTGTGAGAGACTTTGATAAGCCATGGCATCAATCCTGTAAGTGTCTGTGTGTTTGGTTACCCTCACCTACTGATGTAGTTCAGTAAGCACCAAAAAAAATTTTCTCACTATGTACTTCTTCTCACATGGTATAATTTAATTACATTTCAGAGCACACTTTCATTTGCCATGCAGAAGGATCTCTGCTCAGGTGATTTTAATTTAATTTCCAGTTTAACTAAGAGATGTTGAAGTTTCTATCACAACTGGCCTTGGAAAATATTTGTTTGGGAGAACTAGTTTGATAAAAGTTTGGAAGGTTAACTTGGGTTCCACAGAAGGACATAGTATATGTCCTTAGCTGCTGTTGCATGTGTCTATCAACAGTACACAGAGTACAGACATTTGACAGCAGTTTGACCATGTATGGTTTTCCCAGTAGCCTAGCATAGTTGGCTTGGAGCTATGTTAAAAAAAAAATGGAGCAAAATTAGAGGTATAAAAAGTAGCTGTAGTAAGATTTGTGTGGTTGCAAATAAAAGTAAAACTTAGGTTCACGAGCAAAATGGTATTTTATTGCATGTCCTAATGTTCTGTCTGTGTCATAATAAATGCCAATAAAACTTACTGTTTAATACTCCTTTGAATTAGTTCCCATTTGTTGCAGTCATGTGAACATATTAGAGTGGCAGAAGCAGTGATGGAATAGGATACCCTTTACAAAGTACAATAAAATCCTTTTTTTTACACTGTGCTGCAGTGCTTTTTGGTTTTTTTCTTTTTAATTTAAAGACATTTTTAAGCCACTCACTAAGGATACAAATGTGAGCTCTTAAAGATGCTTTGCAAAGCTTTTTTTCTTGAGCTTTGTATTTTGGGGGAATGCATGTATATTTATAGAAATACCAGGAAAAAAAAATCTCAGCTTGTTGCACTCAAATTATTCATAAAATTTAGCAGACCTAACGTTTGAATTTAAGTTACGTGTGTCATAGCTTTCAACAATTCCACTGTTTGGAAATTATGTTTGATAAACCCATTCTATGCTGTAAATCACATCTTGACATTTTCCAATAATGTTAGTTTGCAACTGTGAAATAAAAGCCTTTTAATGTAGTCAGTTGTGGATCACCTAAACTAAAAATCCTTGCATCTGTTTTGTCTCAGTAGGTAGAAACCTGAATGTAATTTTTATGGATAAAAGCAAAGGAGAGGATAAATACTACAATTTTAAATGAAAAATGAAAATTATTGTGGTCAAATGCCTTGGCAGGATGTCTATTTTCTCTAAACTTTGAAAACATTCCGTTGCTTTAACAGAAAAGATATTTCATGCCTCTGCCATATCCATTATCATATATTTCTTATTTGTGATTTCTTAAATTTGAAAAATGTGCTTGATTCTTTAAAAAAGCAAACATTGTGAAACCCTTGGTTCTTTGGTTTAGACTTAAATACAGAGAGGTCCTTCTCGTTTGGCTCACCAACAAAAGGTTGGAGCACAGTACAGAACACAGATGAAGAGACAACAAAGATACCTTATTTACATAGTCACTGCTCCTTTTGGTAATGACTCCTTCCCAAATTACCCCTTCGAACTTCATGCCCGATGTTTTTCTTTTGTTGGCATTCAGTTGCTTCAATGCATAGTTTTGAGCACAGCTGAGTTTTAAGCATCTAAATTAGCTGCTTAGGCTAGAAGAACATCTTGTCTTTATAATGACCTGCGAAAAATAAAGAATCCACATGCTCCCTATTGACTGTATAGAGAGCCTGAAATTAGATACAAACACAATTGCATATACAAAGTGAAGCATAAATATNGGAGCCTGAAATTAGATGCCTCAAGATACAAACACAATTATATATACAAAGTGAAGCATAAATATTAATGCTGTCAGGATGTTTAGCTTTTAGTGTAAGGGACCCCTGGGTGGGAGCACTGGATACAGAAACAGTGGGAGTCACAAACGTGATGCCCTCATAGAAATGATGGACAGAGTAAGATTTTTTGAAATTTTTTCTTTTCATGGATTTTCAGGGGGGTTACATTTCCATTGAAAACTTCAGTGTACTTCTGTCCTTGGCACTGTTAGTTCTCAAATTATCTAATGAAGCATTTTGTTCCCAAATGCCCAGGAACAGTTTTTGTCTCTATTCTGAATCAAGATAAACTGAAGCATGGCCTGGCATGACTCCTGTTCAGTGACATGCAATTGGACAAAGGCAGTGTTAGAACTAGAAGGAAAGCATTGGTGAACATGGTATATATACTTGTAGAGAGAAACATGGCCTGCCTGAATGTCCTCCCAAAATAAAATGAACATTTGCAACCTCATCTCCAGTCCTCCAGACTCCCATTACTAGGTAAAGTACTTGCTACTTTGATTTCACAAGTACTATTAATGGTAGCAAACACTGCTTTCAATAGCAAGTGTTTGCAGATGGATCCCTAAATTGCCTCCTATGGAATGAAAATGAGAGCAAGGATTTTGAGGGAGGTTGAAACAACTGCTAAACCTATTACTAACGGTTGATTGGAAATTTTGTAACATATCCAAAAAAGTGTGCAATAACATAGAAGAACATGCAAAAACAAGGCCAAGACCATATTTCTAAAGAATTTCCATAATCTATACATTTTTATGTAGGAAATATCTCTTAAATATTGGATACGTAAGATATAAAAATAGCTTTCAGTTTGGTTTACATGAAATGGTGACAAAATCCTAATGGCAACACTGCAGCTATCTGTTGTAATAAGCCCATTTGTGAAGAGAATAATAAATTATGAGGGGTGAATCACACTTGCTTCATGTTGAATATATTATTTAGATAGCATAGGGATTCATACAGAATATATACGAAATTTTTGTGTTCCTTCCTTACCAGAAAAATAAAGGCACACCAAAAAAATCCATAAGTTTATCAGTTTCTTTCCTCAACAGAATTAAATTAATCTGCATTCTAATTGTACTGGCATTGATGAAATTAGTTCAGGAATTCATACTCTGAAATTCAAATATATTTTTTTCTTTTGATTGTACTTTATTTGGGAAATAGAAAAGTATGGTGATGTTTTAATTTTCTGGAGGACGAGAGCTTTGCAGAATTACATCAAATAACACCCATAGTGTACCTGATATAGAGAAAATATTTCAAAGATACAGAATGGAACAATTACTTTAATTACTCTAGGGAAAGGTCCCAATTTCAAGAAGTCCATTGGAAAAATTATACTGACGTCAGTGGGTCAAGATCTGGCATGGTTTAGGATTTCCTTGGAACTCCATGAACATTTTAGATCCAGTGCTAAGTGGTATAAAAGCATTTACCTTGTATGTGGAGGGGCCCTGGTCCCTGGAATAATTGCCGTTGGTCCCATCTGACGTAGGTGTGGTGTCCCATTACTGGGAGGAGGCAAACAGAGGTTCCCCAGGTTGTTCCTTTTAGAGCCTGAACATCACCTGCCTCTAGGGAAAACAAGTGACACCTACAGACAACACAGATGTTGGGTGCCAGGTCTCACATTCTCACAGAGTCAATTCAACTGCAATGTCTCCTCTCTTATGCCAATCAATGTGTTATTTAAGGTCACTTGCTGGAGTGTGCCTTACCTCCTGTATTGTTCATCTATAGGATTATTACGAGGCCTGTGCATTTGTTGCATCTCTTGTGTATATTTTCTGCAGCAGATTGATCACCTTACATGTTTTCACTTCCTACCAGTCACTGTCTGGCTAACAAGGAAGGCAGGAAGAAGCCAGAAAATGAACAGGCTTGGGATGTCTGAAGCTGTGGGGAGAAGAGTCAGAATTTGGAGGAGAGTGAGGATGGATGAAAAACAGATGTTTTCCAGAGGAGTGGTGGCAGCGGGGTGAAGCAATAGCAGATTTCAGGCAGAAAGTTATCATTATTAAGAGTGTGAGTTCGATGCTAAGCTATTAATGCCAATAATGTATAGTGTGACTTTTTGTAGTGTAATCTTCTGTTCTGAGAAAAGGTATCAATCCTAAAGTGGCAGCAAACAAGCTAATCTTACACAAAGAAGGTAGAAAAAAGCTTTTTACGTACCAATTAAATTACTTGGCTTGAAAATACTTATTTTATAACATTCTGCAGCATTATTTCTTCCTGATGTTTTCCCTCTGATTTTATGTGGTTGCACTGGAATTATCCATGGTCGTCCTCCTGCTGTTTACTGACTACAGTAATTTACTGACTACAGCAGCAGAACAGGGCTGAGGTGTGGATTTGGGAGATAGGGTTCTGGAAGAAAAAAATCAAATGGAAACACCAGAAGTCTCTACATTTCCCAAGACTCAACTCTATAGAGGTTATTAATTGGGAAGAGAGGCATGGTTTTGGACTAGCCTTAAGATTTTTCAGAGTGCAACCCAGCATTCTTCTGATTGCCGAATATCAGACAGGGTAAAATCAACACGTAAGAGGTAACTAAAGTTGCTTTTTCCAGCAGCTGTTTTTCTGAACAGCACACATAATGATTTACTATTACAGAATCACAGAGTAATTCAACTTGGAGGGGATCTCAGGCATTCATCGTGTCTGACTTGTTGCTCAGAGTAGGATTGGCTCTAAGATCAGAGCAGGTGGTTTGGGACTCCAGCCAGTTTGGTCTTTAAAACCTTCAATGACAGAGATGACACAGTCTTTCTCGGTAACATGTTCCACTCCTTGACTATCCTAACAGAGGAAAAGGGTTTCCTAATATCTTGTAAAAGCCTGCTTTTTGTTTTGTAACTGTTGTCTCTTGTGCTTCCATCCTGTACCACTATGTGAAGAACCTGTCTCTGTCTTGTCCACAGCCTCCCAACAGGTATTGACAGTCTTCTATTAGGTCCAAATTCTTCTCTCCTCCAGCCTTAACAAGTTGTGGTCCCTCAGCCTTTTCCCACTGGACAAGCACTCCAGCTCTCTCTAACCATTTTGGTGACTTTTCACTGAGCTTACTACAGTGTTTATCTTGTACTGGGGATCAAAAACTTTATGCAGTATTCCAGATCTGGTCTAATAAGTGCTGAGCAGAGGGAGATAATAACTTCTCTGAAACTGCTGGGTGTGTTCCTGTTAATATAGCCCAGGATGCAGTTGGCCTTTTGTTTCTGCTGGTGCTTTACCTTGCTAATCCCCAGGACAAGAGGGCTGTGACCCAGACGAGGGGATGCTACTTTGTTCTGGCTTTACCTCTTTCACTTACCTCTTTCGTTGGCATGGTCCTGGAGCCTGAAGGTTCCAGCTGTCCTGCAGATGGATGAATCAAAGGGTGTTTCTTCTCAGAAAAGGTAAGGATAATCCAGGGCTGCAGATATTGCCAGATAAGGTGCAGCCCTTGTGTAATGGATGCCATAGGAGTACATATATTGCACGTGCTGGTTCTAAAAATCAGTGTCTGTGTTTCCTTTGTAGTGAATGGAGGCAGACAGGTTCCTTGTTCAGTCAGGCAGCAGTCAGACACTGACTGGCTTAACAATTTTTCTTAGCAATCCCTTTGCTCCCACCATTTGATTTTCCCCAGTTGAGCAAAAGTCTGAGAATCTTAATTTCACACCCTTGTTGCAAATCTGAGATCACTAACAAACAAACATCAGTTCCAGTTGCCTTATCGGTTTTTTAATTTTGTAGTCATATTTGTTTTTCTTTGCTTGTCTTTTTACCCTTTCCAGATGAAAATGACACTTGGCAACAAGAATGGCCAAGCTACTGAAATGAACTAGAGAATGGTACTTAGAAGCAAGGCATTTGCGTGAGCATATTTGTAGAGAGTTAGGCTTCGGGTAGGTGGAATGTACTTGTTGCGAAGGTTCTGTGGTAAAATTTACTGGAGCATAACACAGAGGACTTGAACCAACGTATGTGTTCACTCTAATATTTAGAGTGACATTTACAACACAGGGTGGTAAACCAACCTCATTTCAAAATGAGCCAATTCTCCAGGAACCATGTAGATCAACGGGAAGTGAAGCCTGTACTCAGAAAAAGGCCAGAAGAGAAACTAGTACAGTTTGACGGACTACCCAGTGCTGCACTGGGGTCGTGACAGGAGTGAACAATGAAGGAAAAGCTGGAAGTTATTGTACTTAAAGATCAGAGAAAGAAGAGCAGAGCCTTTAGATCTCATGGTAAAATTTTTTCACCTACCAAAAATTTATTTTTCAGTAATATTACATTCAAAAAAGTAAGGTGTTGTAGTGACAATACTTTATATCCTTTATTTAAGTTATTTCTTGTCATAAACAAGGTGTTTTCTATCAATTTTATAGTAACCAAAGAATAAGTCAGCTCTCGTGCGGCACTTAGCCTAGTTAGATACCAGAATATATCATGCTTCAGCTCACACCTGGTGTGGTCGGGGGTAAATGTAGCTGCAATGTTGAATTTCACCAATTTAAGTGCACATGATTTGGCATTCATAGTAGCTGTTTAATAAAATGTTACTAAAACAACTCTCGTTTGGTATGCCACGACTTTATACTATGCATTCATGTTCTCAGAGATGCTATTAAATTTAACAGTTTGGGTTTTTTCCCTGTAGTTAGAAGTAATACAGACCGTCCGAACACCTGCTACAAATTATACATCAAATTACCTAAACCTGTCATTCAAATAACTCTTTCAACTTCTACAAACCAAACAGTTGTATCCAGTCTGTGTCCAGTCTGGGGACAGGTGTACTTGCCCATAAGATTGCAGGTATAGCAGCTGTACAAGAGCAATTAGGCTACAAGTTTTAAAACAGGAGAAATTACAAAAGAAGATATCGAGACCTCTGAAGTTTGGAAATCTTCAAGTCTAGTAGTAGGTAACTGAAAAGGTGCTGACTAACAAGTCAACCTTCTGCTCATTGTTAGAAAATGGTTTGTTACTGGTGTTTCTATACACGATTTGTAGTCAATTCCAAAGTGCAACAGAACATACACGCACACAGAGAGGGTTTATTTTACAATGATAAGGAAAGCAAACAACTACTTCAGACTGGTGACTATGTAAGCCTAGGAATATAAAACATTTACTTCCTAGCACCACTATTTTCTTTCAGAACCACCAATTTCTTTCTTGCTTGCATGCTTTCTAATCTCCCAAATTGTTTTTTTTAATGACACAGCTTACGTGCATGTAATGCTTTTCCCCCAGAACAATGCCAAAGTGCCATACAGACCCAGCATTGTATCAGTGAAACTTCACAAAAAATGCATGTTTCTGTATTAGCACTCTCTAGAAAAAGGACCCTGCATACATGACAGAAAGTACATCAAGAAGAGGAGAGGGTGAATATTCACGTATGATATAAATTGTTAGATCGAGAGCGAAGATTAATGTAGAACCTTCAATGCTCTCTGTATTCACTTTCATTTTAATAATTCAAGAGTGTTAAAGATGTGTTAGTTAAGGCTTCATTTCTAGGATAATCAGTAGATATTCCTGGCTTCTCTAAGTATGGGAGAAAATTAAGCAAAAAAGCAAAAACCATAAAATGTACTATAAAAAAAAGAAAATTGTCATTCTGAATTTAGTCTTACCACATAAATTGGGTTTTCATTTGCATTTTGCTTGTTTTGGTTTTTTGACAATAGATGTCTACAACTCTTCTTTTTCTGAAAAGGGCAAAAAAGCACAGATTTTATGATGATTGTTTTGTAAGTGAAACTAGTATTGAATACTTTTTGTTTTGCATTTAATATCCAAAAGATTATTGTAAGGTGTACAGCAATTTCAAAAGCAAACAATATTACAAACCATATGAGATCACATATAGCTAAAGCTTGCATTTTTTAAGTGTTACCTATGTTTCCCCATAATTAGTTATAAACCTTGTCCTTGATTAAGTCCTCTGGGATATAACCAAGCTGAACTTTGCAGATATTTATTGTCTCTATAGGGGATTTAATAAAAATCCTGTATAAAAATCTCTCAATTTCAGGGAATTTCAGTTCTACCTTCGACCCTAGCATTTCAGCAAGGTCTAAACCAAGCTGATTATCTATCTCCATAATTACAGTGTTACAAATGCAGCTCTATACCCTTGTGATGATGTGAGACTGTTTCTTCTTTGCTTGTATGTCAGATAACCAAACTTTTCATAGAAAATCTACTTTGAAAAGAACCACTGAATAGACCAACCTTGCCAAAACTGTGGGGACCTAAACGTGTAGCACCTCTGTAACTGCCATTTTGGCACACAACAAGAAATGGCACACGCTGTCTCTTGGTATACTCTCTGAAGGCATTTCTGAGTTCTGTGTCTGTTTGTACATCCCATCTAACAGTTCTTGCCCACCTCTTGTGTCTCTCACTGTGCCATTTCGTGCCCGTGAGAACTGGACATTGCATGAATGACACATTTCCACTGATCTCCTTATTGAGGCACATCAAAGTTTTAAAATAGGATCTTAACAACAGCCCTATCATGCTAGAATGAATTTTCCCAGCAATACCCATTGCCAGGCAAAACTCTCAACTCCTTATCAATAGCTATAGCCCTACTGACACAAATACAAGGCCAGGCATTCATTCAGCATTGTTTCCTCATCCTCACAAACAGAAATGCTCACTGGTATAAAATTAAATTCCCTGTCACAAGTGTGACAAAACTGAACATACTGTACCATTCTCTGCCTTGTGGTTTTGATTATTTGCTCAAAACTCTGGTGACCTTTGCAAGGATAAGAAGTTGCTGTGCCATGACACAATGGCAGCGATCACCCATCATACTGCTTAGTGGTTTGCCTGGAAATTGCTTGCAGTTTAGGAAAGCTTTCCTTTTAATTTAGTGCATATGTGAAATAAATTATACTATGGAATGGTGCTGTCAAATATTTATTTAGTATCTCAGTACTTTAACTCACTTGCCAATCAGATAAAATTAGTTTTGAATTCTTTTATACTGACATCATTTTCCTAACTTACAAATTCCCTCTCAGACAGAGAAGTAACAAATGTTTGCATTGGCCTGTTGTGAATAGCAGCGATGTTTAGGAATTTTAATGTACAGTTTAGTGTTTTTATAATGTCACTGTGAATCAGTGCTTAATTTTAGCTGGAGAAAACTTTGTCCTTAAACAACTTTCTTCGTGTATTTTTCTATTTTCTAATTCAGCCTGAGTGTTAATGTTGGCTCCTTTTAGATGATTTGCATGGAGTTTCAAAGGCATAGGATTTCCCAAGACATTACTAAGCAGCAGCAGTGGCTGCAAAGCCAAGTGTATATTGCTGGATAACAAGATTGGCTTCTAACAATCAAATAGAAAACATAATTGAAAATAATGACTAGTGTTTTGAGAATTGTTTTACTGTGTGTGTTACAGTGCCAACATCTTTCGCATGATCCTGCTGATCACCTCTCATAAAAATAGCATATTAACTTGTGAAGTTTATGAAAATAAGGTCTGCTCTAGAATATGTTGAAGTCAATGCAACTAGTTTAAAAATAGCTTTTCTTCTCAATGTTTTCTTCATACAGGATGATAAGTTATTGTCTGATACTTTAAGCCCTTAGTTAAAAAGATTTTATAGAATGAAGTTAATGAGGTACTATATGGAAATAGCATCTTATTTGGATTCATTTTGTGTTGCTAAAAATTGTTCAAAATCCAAAAACTAAACCCAGACAAAAATTAATCTACATAGTTTCACTGAACTGTAGTAAATCTTGAACACATAAGTGCTCTAATAACACTGCATTCCTACTGTGTATTTACCTTTTTTTTGCATGACTGAGAATTTTATCATTTTCAGCTTTCAGTCAGAGGATAGAATATATTTGAATAAGCTTTGCATGGCCAATGTAAAAAAAAAAAGTAACCGTGCATGAAATGATGGGGAACAATTTATTATGAAACTCCAGTTTTTCAGGTTTCTGGTTGGATTCTTTACCTTAATGTTTTGCCTGTGTGGCTGCCTTACTTATGCCTACATCACTAGTGAGGGATCACCAGAGCCGACAGGTTTTTGGGACCACTGGTAGGAATGTTCCTGAAGTCATTAGTGGTGAACAGTAGAAACGTAGGAAGGTGAAAACATCTCTGCCTCTTGTCTGCCTGGAGAGAAAGTTAATCTCTCAGTGTACATACTGACTGACAAAGGTAAAACTTGAAAGATTGTGTTAATTGGATAGTTAGTAAAAAAATTTACTTTCTTAAGTGTCATTTTTTAGAAAGAGGCATCACATCAAGTCTGTAATTCTAGTAGTTACTCTTTATTGATCAAAATTCCTAACTGTGCTTTTATAAGGACTGCTTCTGTTTAACTGAGTCATATCAGCTTTGTACTAAAAGTTATAATAGAAGCAGAAATTAGATATAACCTGGCAGTACAGCCTAACCTGGTAATAGAGTCCAGCTTCTGTGGAGCTGTTTACATTTGTAGTCATATAGAACAGTCTGTTACAGGGTTATCCAAAAACAGAGTGAGCTCAGGCTGAGGAAATACTAAATAGAATTTCTCAGTCATAACCAAGCACGTAGCTTTTTTTTTCACATTGTATTCTGCACAACCAGACCATAGAAAATATTGCCTCCACCATTTATAGTGAAGAAGGCCAATTAAAAAAGGGACTGAAGAACTGAGGAGATGAAACTGTGGTGCGTGAATGGACTGAAGAGCTTTTTCTTGTGGTTCATTGAAAAAAAACATGTAAGAACTGTAACATTGTAGGTTAAGATACCAGTACTGGAAGGGAACTGGGTCTGCAAGTAGATATTTTCCTTACAAAGTGGTCTGCTGACTGAAAATCTGGAGCACCATAAGAGTTCAACTAATTGAGCCAGACAGCTTGTTAGACTGTCTTGTAAAAGCTGGATGTCTGGCTAGATAACTTTTGGCACTTTGAAGAACAGGGAGGCAGATTTATGAACTGGACAAAAGAGCGTTACAGTCAGGAATTTTTCTAACAGCTTGGCTCTATCTCTGAGAGACCCTTTGACTCTCGAAAAGGTGCTGCTTCAAAGGGCACTTTGTGCCAGCTTTTAAATGCACCGTGCAACCTTGGATATTACTGCAGATTTTAAGCACCTTATCTTCCTGTGCAGCTCAGGAGAGAAGCAGAGTAAGTTTTAGAGCCTGTGTTATTCCCATTTATGCAGTAACATGAAAACTTTAAAATGGCAAGAATTTTCAGGAAAGAGACAGGTGTGCCTGCATGTAGAGGAGGAACAGCATGGAGAAACAGGCAGAAAGAATTGGCGCACTCCTGGAAAGGTGAATCTGAATCTGTGATCTCCTAGCATTGCTGAGACTTTAGAGACACTTGTCTTCCTCATGCCATACAAGCAACCATGGCAGGCACCTCTGCGATACACCCACGAAACCCTTGTGCTGTGTTCTGCTTGGGCAGGAATTGCTGAACCCCTTCCACGGCTGGCTCCCAGCCATTGAGCCCTAACTCACCGTGTCCTGAGCTACACTGCCCATTAGCCTCCATATGCTCGACCCCAGCAGGCAGCCAACAGCAGCGCTGCCAAGGTTTCTGCATTTGTTTCTGCCCTGTCGGTGTTGCACGTCATTCCAGTTCGGATCCATCAAACTATCCACCGCAGAAACTGAAACATTGTGGGCAGAGGAATACAGAAAATAAAAATTTCTTGGAAAAACCCCAGTCACTATAATTGTAAATAGCTGTTTTTCTTCTTTGTATGCTACTTCCCTTATGGATTCCACAATTTCTGATTTTTGAGCTTTAGATCAGCTCAGAGAGGAATAGATAAATTCATGCCTGGAAGTGATTGAAAAATAAGACAGCAGCTGCACAGAGAGGCACATGTTGTGGGGTATTTCCAGTATGACCAGGGTGACAGACACCTTGTCTACACGAACAGAAGGAAACAACTGAGAACTGGGAACATCGTCACAGGTTTGTAATTTTTCAGATGGTTCTGCTCCCTCTCATAAAAAACCAAAAAATATGACAATTGATGAGAATTAAACACTTTTTCACTCATCACAAAGATCGAATCCAGTTTGGAGAAGTTTTGTATGCAAGCTGAGCTGTTACTGGGACATCATTGAGGCTGTTAAAAGCAAAGCAAAGCAAAACCCCCCACATCTAAGGTGAAGATGATGCTGTGGCTTAGCATGTTCCCTTTTCATCCCTGGGAACCTCAGGACAAATAGGGCTCACCACTTGCCAGTGTTGTCACACTACCACTGTTTTTCATCGTTATTTGGTCTCTACAATCACAAGAGGCCAGGTGGCCTGGTGAACAAGCCATGGAAATGACATAGAAAAGTACATTGTTTTCAAAACCAGACTCAGAGCCCATCCACACTTGGGAATTGAGAAAGGAGGAAGCAAAATTGTCACAAAGTTCCTCAATTCCTTATTTCAATTGCCACTTCTTCTTTTCACCGATTTTCAGGGTGCACACTGCTGATCTGCAGGCAGTAGATTTTAACAGTCAGTCCTAAAAAATCCCGCACTAAGATTTAAGGTAAGAGTAGAAGAGGAAGCCAATGTATGGAGAAAGCTCAGACTGATTTTTGGCAAATCCTCTTCTTGATCTGTGCTGCAGTTGCCAGTGCTAAGTGTTCCAAAATCATATGTGATGAAGGTGGCTTAAAAGTAATCAATTTGGAGTTCCTTTTTATTTGCCTTCTGGTTTAAAAATAATCAATTTGAGGTTCCTTTTATTTGCCTTTGGTTTCTTAGCCTTCAGGGTACGCTCAGATAATGTTTTCTCAGAAACCATGTGTGCTAGAAAGCTGCTTTCTCTTTCCCAAATTAAAATTACTATTTCTCAAATCCAGCCCTAGCCCTATGCTAGGTTTTCATGTACCAAATAGCATAATATGTGCAATAAGTTTACTACGGGTGAAATAATCTTGTTCATCCCATGCTTTGTTTTGTTTGCTGTAGTCTAGGGTAGGACAGAAGAAGAAGAAAGTGGACAAGTCAGTATGAACACAAACATGAGAACAGAGAGTTAGGGAAGGAGAGGCAGCAACTTAATGAAAAAAAAAAAGGAGAAAGGAAGGCAAAGGTGGAAACCAAGATGAAGCAGGAGGATGGAAATATTCACAATGGGAAAGTTTTAGGAGGAGAAAGCAAAGCTAACAAACAGCAAAGATAATTCTGCCTATACCTGTCCTTTAGTATGACAACTGCTTTGGAGATCTGGAATCTATCACGGCTATGAATAGCTATGTATCTGTAATTAATTGTTTGAAGTTGTGCCAATATTTAACCAAGGATTAGCCCTGCCCAAGTAAAGGGACAGCAGCAGGAGGACCTTTGGAGACCAAGTATTTTCAAACTTCTAAATGTTGCACACTTGTGTAGTTATGCAGATATGTGTCTTCTGGAGGGTCAAGTTAACTTGACAATCAGAGGTTTTTAGAGGGTTGGGTTGGAGGGACACTCTTTAAGTTCTTAGGTCTGAAATTACATCTGCAAAATTTGCTTTCTTTAGCTGGTAACGTAACTCTGCTGAGGGCTATCACAGTCTGATTTTTGATAGCCTGAGTATATGTGATACATGACTTGCAAATATTTGAAGGAACAAATCAGCAAAACACAGAAATCTGACTATTTCTTCAAAGTAGAAGGTTCTTCTCTATTCTAGAATTTCTTCTGCTGTTACTCTTCTGTATATTTTTTCCACTGTGTCTCCTGTACCATTGTTATTCTTTTCATGTTGTATAGAATTGTCTTTCCAATGTTCTAACTCTTTTACGTTTCTCTCTCTGCCCCAAAAAATTGGAGATGTCCTACTTAATGAACATTGAACTGCCTCCCATCTTCTTTTAAATATGTCAGTGAGTTTGCAAGATTTCTTTTACGTGAGCCATAACGTGTTCTCTTTGCAACCATCGACTCCTAGAGCCTGTGAAGTAGATGAGTCCCGTTTAGTACCTGCTTAGCCACTCCACATATCCTGTGTCCCTATGGAATGAATAGTAATTAATGTGTTATCTAGTTCGGGAGGTTGGTTTAGCTTTGTTGTAGTTGGTGAGCCATATTCAATCTTGGTAAATGTCAGGATTTTCCACCCCAAGATTTCAAATGCAAAGCCAAAATTAGAAGAAGGCTCCTTGTATACAATCTGGAAGGAAGTGTTCTCACAGAGTGATGAATACATAACCAGAGAAGCATTGATTCTGTGACTTGGATGAGAAGCTAAGATGGCTATTGTGATACAACTCTGACCAGTAAAAAACACAGAAAAAACTTGAATTTTCATTAACTTCTCTCTATTGCACACAGAGGCACGGAATATTTGCACTTGGCATTCACATGCAAAGCTCTCTCTCATCTCTCCTCCCTTAAGACTCCGTGGCTTAGTAGTAAGTACTGATTGTGCTCTGCAAGGGCAACAAAGAGACCAAAAGAGACTGAAAAAGATCAGGCAAATAATGAGAAAAGATGGATAGATAAATATGCTGTTACTAAAGACCAAACAAGATTGAGACAGGACTTCTTTCAGGAATTATGTGTTGGTCAATAATTCATTGCTGATTTAAAATTGACTTTTAGGAAAGTAATCTGGTCAGCAATACCTCAGCTACTGAAATTAGATAATATTTATTGTATAATTAAATACTGGTTTATTTATTAAAATACTCTATCAGATAGCTTGCTACATAACCTTCCTAGCCAACAGACTTTTTTTTGTGCGAATATTGAACTTTAAATCTAACTTAATTTCATTCTTTAGAGCATCCTTTTCATACATGTAATGAAACGTATCACATACTCATGAGGCATACAGAAAAAATACAGAAGTTCTCCAAGTGGGAAGCCTTAGCCACCTATGTCATTTTGGCATATCAGCACAGGATGAGGTCTGCAACGTTGGCTCCATGCCTGCAAATCACCTATTGCCAGCTCCTGAGCTGCAAAAAGAAAGAACCAGGGGAAATATTTCTCCTTTTTTCTCTCCTTCCCTCCTTCTCCTACACCCACATGAGCACACCCACCCACACATGTGGGTGTGCGTGCATGCATGCACGTACACACAAAAAGCTTCTGTTTCAATCCTCTTCTCCCAGCTTCTTTGTACAATTACAAATTGCAGATGTTCCAAGCTTCAGGGCAGGGCTCAGTTTTGTTTGCAAATGAAATATATGATTAATATATTAAAAAATAAATTACTCATCATCTCAGTAGGAATATTCAGCCCCTGGACTGTCCCAGGAATACAGAGTTATTACAAATTTCCTTCTACTTAGGAAGTTAAAATTATCAGTTCTTTGAGGACACACAGTGTTGATTTTCCTTTTTTTTTTTTTCCCAAATGAGGGATAATCAGTCTTTTTAATTCTAAGTAAATATTTTAATATCAAAAATATCCTGGCTACTTCCACTGCTAAAAGTGCATGTCTTGGTGTCTATTTAAATTTAAAATGACAACATATTTATATTTTCAGGGGTTTTTTTAGCTAATAATAATCCATTACTATTTTTGTAGTGGGTAATAAAAATCAATGGTTGCAATGTTAGTAGCCTGGCATTTGTGGACACACCAATTACAGTTCTTTACATTATTCAGCTCAAACCCATTTGCAAGAGCTGACCAGTTCAAGGGGCTGACAGTAACTCATAGACTGTTAAGACCATATTTCAACACACAAATGATGTTATTGCCCAACCCCCATCGCCATTAGGGGGTTGTGGGGTTTGCCTTAACAGTTGTTCAGTTGTTAGTCAGCTCCTGACTACTGGACTTAATGCAAGGATGGAAGTGTAGTGAACTCTAAATGTTTTGGACGGTATTTGGCAGGCAGTGTGAACATGGTTTGAATGTTGTTCATTTATTTTCTTGACACAAACTGAAGGGTGCATCGAAAGGGAGAAGATGCAAGGTGGTGCTCCCAAAGTGAACCCTAACCATTGTAACACTGATGGCTGGTAGGTCTGCTGATGTAAGTTGCTTGGGTATTTGACCCGCCCCAAACACCCCCACACATCCCACCCCAGAAGAGCTGAGTGTCAGCATGAGACTCAGAAGCTGAAGTGTTGGAGGAAAGATGCAAAAAGATGCAGGAGAAGAGATTGAGAGGAATCTGATAAAGGTATTTTCTGAAAAGATGGAGGTGGGGGAATTGAGAAAACAGAAATTAGGCTTCCCAGCCTAAGAGGAAAAGAGCTCGATAATTTTCCTTCTATCCTCTTCTCCATGCTACAAATCCCCAAACTCCCACAGTAGCTCGTAAACATCTGCATCTGCATGAGTTTTTCTGATCTACTCTCTGTTATTCTTCCAGTGATCTTTACATACCACTCAGAAGCCTTATGCTCCCAAATCCTTAGTTCCATGCTTCTCGAGTACCTGTATATATTGGAAAGGCCATGGAGAGGTGTGAAACAGGTCTGACCTGAAAGCATGCTATGAGGAAAAAGGGAAGATGGGGAGGGTGGAACATAATTTTCTTCCGAAGTATGAATGAGCATCTATGACAAGAAAGGCTCAAAGCTTCTTCAGCATTTCCCATTCTCCTATTTTTATTGTCTTACCGAAAATTTACAGTGACCTGAGTAATGGCGTGCTTGGCTCGTGCAAGGAGGGAAGGCATTTCAAATATTGATATCAACAGCCTTGCTTTCAGCTCCCTGTACTCAGTTCTGCTGAGTTAGGAAACACGACAGCTTTGTTCTAACTGCTATAGCATGTTTGAACAATATCATTTTCCCCAAGTGGAATTAGGAAAACACAGCACTTTAAAGTTTGCATAAAACTCTACTTAAAAATACTACTGGCTGAGCGCAAAGCACTATCCCGAGTTCTTGCATAAGATTTGCAAACTGCAAAGCGTCCAGGCCAAAACTCACATTTCATTACTGTACCATGTCTGGTTACTGTGACAGTGTGCCATAAAAACCTTCTGCTTCAGCAGAGCCATGAGCTCCCTTGGGCTCAACTGCTCCTTCTGCTGTGACCTTGAATTCCAGGAACTGAGGTGAAGAACTTTCTCAATTGCCTTTGCTCAACACAGGATTTGGTCATACCCCCAGCAGCCAAGAACCTGTGGGGCAGATCAGAGCCACAGGTTGAGCCACATAAATGTGCAACAAATAGATTTTAGTTTAACCGGTTGGTGCTGTAAAACGCTGGGGTTTAGGCCGGCATTATTTGAGAGATCTGCTGTTGAAATTATTACAGATAGACTGGTAACCCACTCCCAGGAGGCACAAAAAATACCAAGTCAGTTTAGTCAACTTGTAGGTTTTTTGGCTGTTTAGCGTTTGACCAGTTGGCTTTTGAACACCAGCCATGGCTCTGTGACACAGCACCCAGCCCGTGTTGTACGCAGCACTAGAGGGCAGAGCTAACACCTGATGAGAAATTTGGATGCCTTAAGGTCCAGGGAACACACCTGAGAATGCAGTTAAACAAACTTCTAGGAAATAGCTGGAGAAGAAAGCTGAGACACAAAAGTCAAAATATTAGGTGACTGGTAAAATAAATGATAAATCAATTGCTATGTTGGAAGCATGACAAACACTACAACCATGGCCTTGTATATTCCCCACAGCCATTTGGGAGCATTTGCAGCTCCGAGGGAACCCCTCCTTCTTCCGTATTTGCAAGGGTCTGTTTGCAAATGGAAGGACTGGACGTGTCCCTTTGAAAACCAAAGCTGAGGTGCCAGAGCACAGTTCTGCAAGAGGAAGGAAACTCCAGGCCATGTGTTGTGTGCCAGGGAGGTGGCAACTTACAAATTTGCTGGGGCCAAAGTCCTCCTGCCACTGCCCGTGTGGTATTCCAGGGTCTCCATGCAGTGCATGGCTCACAGGTGGTTGGAGGCACTCAAAGTAGGAGTGGAGGGAGAGGTGTGAGGTTGTGTGATAACTGCTGAAGGTCAGCTGTAGTGTGTCAGGCCCTGTGTGTGCAGGGGATGCAGCACAGCACCTGCTAATGCAGGCACAGGTGCTGGTGTGAACACCCTGCTTTGGAGGAGACTCAGCACAGGTGACATCTCAGAAAGGGACTGTCTTTTATCTGGTTGTTGCCCTGGGACTGTGAGAAGATGAGCCACTTTCTGTGCTTGCTCATGCCATGCCACATATCCACAGTGTGAGGCATTCAGCAGCTATAGACTGGGTAGATGCAGGCAGCCTTGAGTTTGATTGCTCTCTCT
Organism: Vireo altiloquus; assembly: GCA_013396875.1. Classification (NCBI taxonomy): domain Eukaryota; kingdom Metazoa; phylum Chordata; class Aves; order Passeriformes; family Vireonidae; genus Vireo; species Vireo altiloquus. The sequence continues at coordinate 21,418 of VZRF01007021.1, forward strand.
CATCTAACTGCAGCCCATGGCTGGTGAAGTTTGGAGAGTGTGAGAAACTGGATGGAATGTTGAAACGGGAGCGGTTTGTCTGCAGGCTCAACTTGGAAATCAAGGCAAGGTATTAGATTCTTATCCACCTAGGCATCTATAGATGCCCATAGAGAACAGAGAAACCATTTGGGTAAAATTAAGTATTTTTCTACACTGGTACATAACTTTCACCCATTAAAGTGCTGCAAGGCCTTAAAAAAAGAAGAAGTGAAAGTTACCACACTCCCCCAGCCAAATAACATCAAGAGCAGCCAAAAGTTTTGTTTACCTCTGTCAGAAAAAATAATTGAATTAATTTTGTATATCACTAATACTGAAGCTGTTGTTTTATGACCAGATATCTTCATTCTTTTCTTGAGACTGCTCAGTCTCCAAGAAATGAAGTGTGATTTTTACAGTTTACATGGCAATGATTTATATGAGGGTCATGGTCTGTCACATGACAATGCCTGACCCCACATAACATGATGTAAGTGTAAGAATCACACTCTTTCTTATGGTTAGCAGTTCCATGACACTGGTCCCTGTGTTCAATCTACCACCCACAAAGTGGGGGAAATATGCCTTTTCCCTTTTTTTAAAAGTTTCTTTTTTTTTTTGGTCAGCTCCCTGAATTACTTTCAGGTAGTTCTGCACATTTCTACTTTTTCATTTAACTAGGTGCAAACACTCTGTATAAATAAAATAAAACGTTCCCTGCAGCTCGTAGACTGTTGCAGACTGCCAGACACTGAAAAATATTTGTCTGTGTTGCTGTTGCCTAATATTTCACGTTTTATAAACAAAGAAATCTTTCTCTCTCTCTTTTTTCTCTGAAGTTTCCAGTTAGCTTTTGGGGGTTAGAAGCTTGGGTACAGCTGCAGAATAAGTTTGGACCTTGGTATACAGTAGGTGTACTGTCCATGAAAACAATAGGTGTACAGTGCTACCAAGGTTTCCTGCCTTCCTTTCAGTCACACAGACTCCATATCCTTTAGGAGATGTCATTGCAGTGCTTGTATGTAAATGCTATATAATCTGTTATGTATTTCAGATCCCTTTACATGGTCCTTGGGAAGTCAAGCCATAATTCTTTATGTCCTTTTCCTAGCGAGGGCTCAAGGCATGGACTTCCCTAATTATAATGGTATGATGCCTCAAAAGTATCTATAAAGAACTTACTTTGATTTACTAAGAGCATATCAGAACGGTGTGTAAAGTTGTTTCTCTCTGTTTGTGTGTGAAGAGAGACAGTCTGAAGAGGTCGTGCAGGTTTACAAGTTGATGTGTTGCTGAGCTGCAGAACCCAAATCCTCTTGGTTTCCAGAGCTGTCACCACTGTACCTACACTGAGGCATCATCAACATCTCTGGCCTGTAGGAAACCAGTTATTTGGTTGCATTTATACATAGATCAACTGGTATCTGAAAGTTTGGAAATGGTAACTCATACCTAGGCATGGATCACCACAAATAGTTACAGAGTTATCCTACAGTGCCATAATTCTATGTAGCTGCTGCAGCTGAGTGTAGGGCACTTAGCAAGCTCTATGCCTCAGTTGTTTCTGTTTTTATCTCCTTCCAACTTCGTCTCAAGACAGTACTTCAGAACTTTCAGACTGTATTATAGATTCTAATAATCATGCTGGTTAGAGCAATTTAGTCATCACCTTGCTCATATATTAATCTGGATCTCTTTCTTTAAAAAAGTAATGAAAATTTAGGATGACAAGTAAACCTAAAGACTATATCCAATTTAAATTTAGTTCTTCAAGCTAAATTATGCAGACTGTCAACGTCTGAAGCTGCTGCATTATGCAGAGAAACAAGTCAAACAGAATCTCATGCTTTAGTGACAGAAGAGTATCTTTTTCTGAACAGAAACTTTATTTCTCTTGTGCTTTATTCTGATGTGAAAAGTGACCTTTCCTATGACTTTCCAGCATTCTTCAAAGACCAGTTTCTTGGCCAGCTGCAGCACTTTAACAAAACTCGCAACATCTCCTCAGCTTGGCTTAAGATAGCAAAGGTTTCTGAGTGTCCGTTTGCTCACGACTTGAGGATCCTAGTCCTTATCTTGCAAAGGCTCAAGATCATGTGTTAGAATTTTCAGAATTGGAGAAAGGTTTACAGTATATAAATTTTCAGTGGCAGAAAGTAAATATTCACAGTAGTAGATATGAAGAGACCAAATACAATAATATCTTTTGTAAATACATGTGTAGCTGTTTGAAAATGTGTCTTTATTCACTTGCATTTGTTATAGGTGTTTTATTTAGTCCTAAAAATCAACTCTAACTTGAATGACATATTTCAGATATAAATGTGCACAGATGCTATTCAAGTAGTGGATGTCCAAACCTTTATTGTGTGTTTCACAGCACACAAGTGTCTTGTGTGTATGCATTCATACATGTATGTGCATACTTTATAACCCAGTGCCTTCACGTGTCTTACTCACTACATAAAAGCTTGCACACAGTGAAGCACTGTTTTATAAAATATCCCCATTGGCACCTTCACTGCTCCCAAGGCAGGCACGATCTATCAGTGGTGTAAAGCTGCAGGCACAATTAATCTTTTGTAATCTGTCATAATACATTGTATTTTATACACTGAATAGTCTGACTGTTGTGTTATTGTTGTGCTATGAATGCCAGAGGTTCTGAGCAAAATGTTATATCTATTTCTAGGCATCTTAACTTTCAGATTTCATTTTTAAATTTTGGTTCCAAGAAGGATTTGATTCTAAAAGCAGGATTTTTTTTTCTCAATTAATGTTGATTTCAATGCAAAACCATTCATATCTTCTAAGTATAAAACCTACACTGCTGAGCTTTATAAATAGATTCCAAAATACACTAAGACCAGGAATTTTTGCTGATAGGAATATAAGACTGGAAGGAAAACTGTTTGGCAGCAAAATACTTACCTTCCAGGAATTAATAACTGGTAAATGTCCTTACATTTCCACACTTAGAGACTTTACAGTTGAGATGGGATGGCAAGAAGAAGCCAGGTCATTCTACGAACTGTTCATGCCTTCAAAAAGGAACAGATCTTGTGGTCTTGTGGTAATTCTCTAAAATCAGTAAGATGTTCTACTCAAGAGTACAAGCTGAGATTTTCCAAGACAGGAGCCAGAGTGGCAACATGCCTTTACATATATCAACACAAGGAACTGAGCCAATTATAGCAAAACAAATCCAACAGACCTTAGGAATTTTAGATAGAAATCCGGAAGATACTGTCTTTTCCTCCACCTGCTTTGGCCAAACTCACGGGGACAGCAAAGGGCCAACAAAATCATCATCCCTATGACAAGTGTCAGGGAGACCTGAAGCTATTGCTGTGGTCATGTTAGGTCTCTGTTAGTGTCTGTGAGTCTCTCTGTAATTATTTATTCAGTTTCATGGAACCTCTTTGCTGAATCATTAAAAGTGTCCACCACTTTTTAAAATAGGAGTAGAACTATAGGTGTATCAGGGTGTTAAAACTGCATTTTATCCCATTAGCTACATTGCTAGTGATAGAAATATAAACTCAATAATAAACTCAATGAATGTTACAATTTTCTGTTTCCCTTTCTGTCATGTTTTTTGTTAACTCCTTTTGTACAGAGCTTAGATTTTCTGTTGAAATGAAATGCACTCTCATAATTGTGTTGTGCAAACCATGCTATGTTAAGGAAGAAATGAGAGAGGAATATCTCAATTTGAAGGCATTCCTTTCAAGTTAGGCTGGCAAGGCAAATCAAAAAATAACCCTGCTGCCCTTTCTATTCTCTGGATAAATAGAAAATTCAAAGCTACCCTGAAACCTATCTGCAAGTTTTCAGCATGTACATTCATATGTCAGATATGGGTATACAGAAGAGGAAGAAAGCTACAATTCTTTTAAAGTCAACAGGATCAGAGCACTATTTTCCCAAATTCATCAGATGCAGGTATTTTTAAAACTTCCACTTCTATAGTGTTAACTGCTTCCATGAATTTCTTATACAGGAGCTCCTGAGCTTGAGTAATTTTTTGTGAGACCAAAACCAACACTGTGCAGGCTCATCATCCTCAGTTGATTCCTGCGACTGCCTACCAGCACCTTGCCTTGTAGGACACCAGGCTTCTGGCAGTGAGAAGGATCAGCTCCTAATTTCTGTTCCTGGTGGCTAATAGTTTCTTGCCAGACTGAACATTTCTGCCTAGCTTCAAATTTCTAAGGGAAAAAATTTTAAGAAGCTGAAATAAAAGCAAAATAGGATGGGAATATGAAAACAGCATTTTTGAACCCTGCTGAGTTCCAACAGCAACACAAAACTATTCCGTTTATATGTTTAGCTAAATAAATCCTGGCATCACCACTAGTATGCTTCCTCTCATTGTGGGGGGTTTCTTTTGACTTGTGTTGGGACAAATATAAGATGAATGAGAATGAGGGACAGATGTCAGTTCTGTAAGGGCTGGTGGGTACTGGGAACTCCCTTCATCAGCTGCTTTCAGAGTGTTCAAGCCTGACCGAGGCTGTTTACCTGGACCAAGAGTGCTGGCAGAGACCAGCTGATGGACCCCCCCTTCAACCTTCAGGTCCTCATGCCTATCCCAAAGCTGGAATATAAAATAGCAGGATTCATTCATCCCAGTGCTGTTCTTCAGGGTCGCTTGGTCACCAGGGTGCCATGCCATTTGGCACTTCTCCTCAGACCTCACCTGAGCACCATCACTCTTGCTGCAGCAGCCCCTGACCTCAGCAAGGCACTGCTGGCTGATTTTGTGTTGTGCAGAGGAAAACACTTCCCACGCCTGCACCCATCGCCTGGAGATGCACAGCTAAGCCCACAAACTCACCGTGTACCAGCACCAGCTATGTAGCTCCCTTCTCTCAGCCAGGGATTACTTCTGCTTGTTGCTTGTCCTTTCCCCCCCTTCTCTCTCCCTCCTGGCTTTTACATTTCTTCCATCGTGATCCATTAGGTATTTACCGGCAGGATAATGTGACTTTTCACACCGGTTCTCTGTGTGCACTGCCCTGCAGACTGGGCTGGATAAAACCTCTCCCCAACCCCAGCTGGCTGGACATCTCCCCCCCACCTTCCCCTCCCCTTCACCCTAGCCAAGCCAAGGATTCTTCTCTCCCTCCCTCTTTTTTTTTTTTCCACCCCTCCCGCCTTCAGTGCAAACCCAAGACGCCGGATCCTGCCGAGGGAAAGTGCTCCTTGGAATCATCACCGCAGACCCCGCTGCGAAAGTGCAGAGGAGGAGAGAGAAAAAGCCTCGGCAGCCAACCTCCTGCTGCTGAGGGCTTTGCAAGCAGGGCAATGGCTCCAGGCTCTCAGCGATTCTCTCTCACCTTTCTCCAGGGTGTGGGATCTGTCTTCTTCATACTTCAGATCATCTCTGTTCAGGCTGATGGTGAGTCTCCCATTCAGTTTGGGCTGGGTTGCTATGGCTGGAATGAGAGCTGTATGTTGAAATGTGTTATTGCAAAAAAAAAAAAAAATCCCAACCCAACTTTTTTTTTTTTTTTTTTTTTTTTTTTTTTTTTTTTTTTTTTTTTTAATAAGAAGCTTAAATACACGCCCCAGTTTGTATTAGGAAACTTCTGAATCAGAGGTTTTTGAGACTCTACAAATATCCTGGGGTTAAGCAGAGAAAGGAAATTAGATCCCAGAAGGCTAAGATTATTTTATTACAACAAAATGACAGGATAGTGAATTTTTCCAGAGGAAATAAGAATAATGAAACAAAGCCAGAACACGACTAAGAAGACTCAGCTATATTTTAGGAGACCTCTCCTTATAATTTAAAGTACCTTTTCTACAAAGAACTTTTCTGTCTGCCCACTTCAGATACCTCCCTGTCACTTCATAAGGGCAGGTACTTGAGGAAGAAAATCCAAGAAGTGAAAGACTTTGATAAGCTCTCCTGTTCAGCGCCACACACGCTGAAGACGACTGCTCACCTTTCTGCACATGAGCTTCATCTGCACTTCCCTGCTGAGGGATGTGATCAGGACACGGATTTGGCTGAGGCATCAGCTACCAGTTACTCTGAAATGGGACTTTTTACTTGCTGATGGTAATCCTGAATAGCTGCATCCCTTGAAAGTTTCCAGTAGCCTACTGCCCTTTTAACGATTCAGCTTGTGATAATGACCATCAATTTGTCTTAATCAAAGCTCAACTTACTTTTGAAACAACTGTGTCTTTTCCTGGGAGAGCAACGCTGAATGGTCACATTTTTCCGCTTTCCACAGCTGTGATAGATTTATGCCCAATCTCAGGATTTTTTTATTTCAATTCCTTAATCCTTTGCCATTGATGCTTGCTGCATTATTCCAGAGAACAGATCTTAAACATTATAGGGCAATAAAAATCTCTTCTTCTTTGCTCTCAGAGTATTTTTCCTGTTTAACTTAGATTTCTTTCAGCTGATGACAAAGTATGGCAAAGGAAAGGGAGAAAATTAATCTTGCCCGTATGTTTCTACCGCTTCGAGTAAAATACCATTTATACAACAGAACTCTATCTTGTAAATCTTAAGAAAATTACATTTCATTAAGCATAAAGGAAAAGAAATATCTCAGACAACTGCACTGTGTTGCCAGAGGCAAAATTGTGATTCTGTTTTTAGGATGTACTCTTTCCCTAGCAAAATGCCTTTGCAATGAGAAGAGGAGGGAAAAGCATACCCATGAAAAAGGATTCTTCACAGAACTTAAGAACACAGGACAAGAACAAAAATTTCTCTTGCTAAGAATGCTTCACCTGAAGATCCCCTTGTTTTTTCAGGGGCACCTTTCAATTTGTATTATTTCTATAAAACTGACTAAACTAACTTCTTGATTCCTAAATAGGCATTGTCTGAAAAAGAAAGGAAAAAAAAAGGTTGGAGATCATTTTAAGGCAGAGTTCATGAGAGATTTTGTCATTCAACTCTCCATCAAATTTACTTCACATGTGGTAAAGCATTTATAGAATTACAGGGTAGAATATCTAAAGTACTTTACAATTGTCAAGTATTATTATAATAATGTGGTTTGCATTTTTATTTAAATTATAAGTAACATTGTGAAAGATGTGTAAGCCTGCTATTAACTTGATCTTCAGTGGGTTCTTGTAATATTAATATTCAAGCAAACAACTGTAACACTGCCTTATAAACCATCTGGGTTAAAGTAGAAGAAAACTCTGTATGTCAGCTTTAAAATTTACCGCTATGTATTTAAGAAGATCTAAGAGTATGAAACAGGATTAATACTTTCTTTTACAGCAGATTCTGGCCTGATCCAGTCAGAACCACCTTCTCATTTTTAAAGTTGTAGGTGAAAATATAATTGTGCTCGTTTCTAATAGACACAAATGTCACTTAAGTGCCAATGGACCATTCTGAGTGACACATACATGTTTGTGTATTTATTATTTTTAACTGAAAGTATCTGACTGTGTTGCAAACTACTAAAGGGACTTTGAACTTGCCATGTAAAAAAACCCAGTGAAATTCACACTGGCCCCTGTTACAGTCAAACCTCTAAAATCGGTTGCAATATATTTCCCTAAGGAAGACTTTCACTTTATTATCTCACACAGAAATAATGACAGAGAGCAGGCAATAAAACTGGTGGCCATAGAGGTCTGGTGAAAGTGTAAATCTTCAGAGCTTAATTGATCTCTTTTGACCATTATTTACCACGGCACATATTGCTGTAGCACAAATAGGCTCCAGAAAGACTCAGGCAAATGCAGAAATAAAATATAGCTTTGTTTCACTTTGCAGCTTTTTTCCCAATTGAAATGTGTTTGCTCAAAGCCGTTCTGGTCCAGGTCAGATGGACAGAAGGCTCCTCAAGGGCTTGTTTCTGCTCTGAGGCACTATGGTGTGCCACTGCCAGGGCAGTTTCTGGAGAATAACGTGGGTTATTGTCGTAGTTCTCAAGTGCATCAGCGCAAATTCAGGGGGTGTAAATTGTTTTCCGTTTGCACTGGAATAGGAGAACAAGGATGTGACTTATCTGCATCCTGCAGAGGAGTTGCCTCTGCTTTCTTTGCCTCCCTGTTTTGTCTTTTCATGGCTCCTAAAATATCCAGATGTGTGAACCATAGTTTTCTGTGGAATACTTGCTCTGAGACAGACCATGTCAGGAGAGGGTGATGGCAATTTGTCTACCATACTGAGACACTCCTGAATTGAAAGAATGTGCTGATTCCAAAACTTTCCTAATTGTGCCAAAGTGGAGTTGTTCTGTTGGCTAAATTTGGATTGCATGAAATCCTATTGGTCAAGCCAGTCATCAGTAGTGACCATGCATAGTCACTGCAGAGGTTGCAATGAAAAGATTCAGAATCCAGGAAGCTGAGCTCAAATAGGTGGGGATCTGGGACACTGCCTCTAACCAGAAACTGATGACGTCCAAAGTAGGGAAACTCCCCTACTAGAGTATTTTATTTGGCTTGTTTTGCACCCTTTTTCTAAAGTAAAGGAAAAAATGTATGTTTTTTTTCTCTTCTGCTCTCTCTAGATGCTCACATTTCAGTAGCAGGTGTCTACAAATTTCAGTCTCACGCTTTCAAAACAACACATTCTTGCACGAAAAATTCCAACTCTTTGAACCTGAAGTGTGTAGTAAAATCAAAATACAGGCTCAAGCTGAGTTTAGTCTAGGGGGAACTCTAAGGTGACCTCTTGATTTTGCTATTTTTCTGTTGATGTAATATTTTTTGAATTCAATAAGATGTCATTCACTTTTGTTTCTCACAGAAACAAACTACACATTCGTGAACTCTAAGGAGAACTGGTAATTAGCCAAATCTCTGTCTGCAATTGTGGAGTTACCGGNTAGATGCTCACATTTCAGTAGCAGGTGTCTACAAACTTCAGTCTCATGCTTTCAAAACAACACACATTCTTGCACGAAAAATTCCAACTCTTTGAACCTGAAGTGTGTAGTAAAATCAAAATACAGGCTCAAGCTGAGTTTAGTCTAGGGGGAACTCTAAGGTGACCTCTTGATTTTGCTATTTTTCTGTTGATGCAATATTTTTTGAATTGAATAAGACGTCATTCACTTTTGTGTCTCACAGAAACTACACATTCGTGAACCTAAGTAGAACTGGTAATTAGCCAAATCTTTGTCTGCAATTGTGGAGTTACCGGATCCTCCACCTTCGCACTTACAATCAAGTTACATTGTTACACACAGTCATAGAAATGGAAATTATGTTGCTCTCAAAGTACAGAAGTGACCTTCCCTTTCTCTGCTCTCTTTTATCTCAATTTGAAATTTCTAACATTCAAGTAAGAATGTATTGGTCTCCACATTTGCATATCTTTCACCAAATTTATTTTGTTGAAACTGATTTGTTTTTATTCTTTGAAATAGGAAGTGTCAAGTTTTGAGGTCAGCACATTGGGCATGCCTTTAATTTTATATTATTTTTGAGGGACATTCTTACTTCAAAGTGTATTTGACTATGCAGTTTTATGTTCCTCCTTCAAGTAAAATGCAAATCCTGCTGAAGAGATGGAGAAATTTGAACTCATTTCAGTGGGCTTTGAGCTGTGCCTATGCATCTTGGAAGAACTTCTTGTTGTATCTGTTACTGTAAAAGAATAAATCAGCAAAATTGTCTTCTTGGTAACTGATAGAATTCTGCTAAACCTACCGACCTTCCACAAAATATGGAGAAACAGCTTTTGGACTGGTTTTAGTTTCGAAGGACTCCTTTTTTGTGCTTCCATATATCTGATTGCAGATGTCTCTTAAGTCTTGAAAGCATTAGGAGGATTAGTCATTAGAAGCTGAGTTTAGCAAAATTTGGAGCTGGAAATAAGGTGGAGTAAGAGTAATGAGGCATTGGAACACTTTACTATAAAGTGTGCTGTAAATTCTCCATTACTAGGAGGCGTTGATTCATGACTGGATGCATGTTGAAAAGACATGCTCTAGTTCAACCATGAATTTTTGGACTTGATGGTGGAATTGCAGGGGGAAATCGACAGTCTAGTTATGCAGGAATTGAACAAGGTGATAAAAATGATTCCTAGAAGCCCTGAGATCTATGTGTTTATGGGTATGCTTTCAATCAGAATGCACTGGGATGCTCTTAAGTAAAAGCTATTGCAAAAAAATAACTAAAACATTATCAATATATCAAAATACAATCAATATTCTGTAATAATAGTGATCAGACATTGATAGAGCTAGCAATCTTACATAGATTAGTTATTAAAGAGGGAAACTCTTCTATTTCAAGCATGAATTTTTCATGTGAACTATGAATCCCACTGACAAATAACAGTTGGAAGAATGATGTCTTATTATTTATGCCTCATCATTGAAGTTTAAGGCTCTATCACTTGTTTCAGATGGGAAGCTAAATGAACCTTACTGTGACAAGGATATTTTTCATTCTGAACCTACTAACCACAACATGCTCAGTAAGAGTCCTGAGAAATACTACTTTGCATGGATTTTTCCTTGATCTTCGAATCAAAGGGACTTGCTTTGTTTAGAAAAGCTTCAGAAAAGCGTGTAGAGTTTTGGTAACAAATTTCTACCCCCCCCAATCCCCCTTTGGAGGTGGAAGCATTATGGGAAACAAATGTTACAGGGCAGAAATAATGTGACAGAGTTGAGAGGGAGCTCAGACAGAGTGGCTGCTCAAAGGTACCACAGCCAAAGGCATACTACATTCTTCATGCAGACATCATCCTTCATCTTGTGTCTTATGGAAATACAGGACAGTCTCACATTTAAAACAAAATGAGAACACATCTCTTGATACGGTCTCAGAGATAAGACTGATTTCAACTATCCCAATATGAAAAAATGACTGCTATGTCATCAAGTATGCCAGACAATCCTTCGTTAAGAAAACTTTCATTACAACTAGCACTGATAAAAATATTACAAATAATTAGCCCGGACCCTTAGATTCCCTTAGATTGAAAATTATACCCCTTTTGAGATAAAAAGTGGAAAAATTCAATATCTTGAGTATTTTAGCCATGACACTATAAGGTACAGAATTCAATGTTGCAGTCTTTTTTGTTTAAGGGGACTTCCTGTTTTGATGTGCTTTTGTGCTTTTCCTATTACCATGCTAGCATACCTCCTGTATTTTTTTCCTGTCAATGGCTCTCAGTAATGTGACACATCTCAGGATACTGAGGATCCAGCTATTCCATTGGTCAAGCATCTGATAAGTGAACCTTACTTGCTATTATATTTTTGAAGAAATTAGACAGAACCAGAGGGCACATCTTAAAAACTGGGCAGATAGCCACAGAGCTTCTAAAACTTTGAAGAAGATTTACAGGTCAGTCTGCTAAACAGGTTGACCTTCTTACCCACTGCTGGCTAACCAGAATTTCCTATAAAGCAGTTCACTGTAGCTTCCCAACCAGTAAGTCTTTCTTAGCTTACCTTATAATTCACTGGTTTATATAATTTGAACAACCCAGATATATTTTCAAAGGACAGCACTCTGTTTTGACAGCATCTTCATAGGTTCTAGTAAAAAGTTAGTGTATTTTAGGTACTAGCAAACAACATAACTGTAGTCAAGGGAAGCTGTCTCAGCCCGTCTTGGATAGCTAACTCCTTTAAAAATGTAACTGTTACTTAATGGTAAAAAGACTAAATAATTAACTTCTTCTAATTATATCTAGATGGAACTCTATGCCTGATGATTTTCCTTTCTTTAAGACTTCTAACTGAAATATTAATAGATGGAAAATAAGGGTTATGCCATGCCAAAATAACATTTACAGTTTAAGACAGATGCTATTCAAACTTGCCCTCAATGTCTTGGATGATGCACCTCAATCATGACAGTCAAATGGTGAAATGTAGAATGTGGACAAGCTTTAAGTTGGGACAAATCCTCAGTAAAGCATTACACTTAATCTCTGTTTTCCATTAGCAGTGAAAGTGGTTTTGCAACTTAAGAATGGTTGTTCAAAACCATCATCTTTCTGCTTATATGGTCTCTCTCTCCCTAGGCCATGCACACTTCACTGTGTCTGTCATGGTTTAGGAAACAGGAGCTACATCAGCGTCATGTGCATTATTTGGGATATATTGTAAATAATCCTGATGTTTGAGAACTCAGTGATGTAGAGGCTCGTTGCTTTCAGTACTTTGTGTAAAACCCAGTTAATGGTACTGATTACAGTGGAGAATCTAAAGACAATGTAATCTGGTGGCTGTCACACTGACTGATGTTTCTGGTTGTATTCCTTGGTCAACTACTGTTAACTGCCTTAGGAAATCACTCTGGGTACTCTGAATCTCTGTTCTCCAGAACAGTTGCTTGTCCTGCTTATTTAAATTGCCATCTGCCCAAATCAGAATGGCCTCTTGCTGTGCACATGTAGAATTCTCACCAAAGTATGAGTCTTCACTGGGACTTGTCTGCCCTTGCTAGATAATGCAAACACAAATGACATGTTTTCTTGAGGGAAACTTTACATTTTTCGATGTAAGTACTGTGATTCTTCTAGTGGGTTTAGTTGTGCACAGGTGAGAGCAGAAAGCTATCAGGCGGCAGGCCTAGCCTGCGTAAATTTCCTGTATTTAGAGTTAGAATCAGAGTTACAAGTCTGTTGAAACAATATGTGATGAGGGTGGCCTTGGTACAGAATCAGGCTGAATCAGTCTGAAGGATTCCCAATACTGGTCAATATCTCCTGTGAGTGTGAAGCTGACTATGTAGTGATCACTCAGTATGTGCTGGAAGTCATGCATTTGTATAATCACTACCACTAATCCACTTTGAAAGTAAGACATAAATAAGTGTTTCCAGGCATGGAAACTGAATGAACTTACTGAATGAACAGTGCCTAATAATTTTCTTCCTGCACCTGCAAGCAAGCTCAGTCTGTACCTTTGAAATCTAGAAGGTATTCTGAGAAGGTATTCTGTTTATCATCAGAAAAAAGATAGTTATGGCAACTTAAATATCAGCTGCAAACTGTCTCATTGTTTATTTTTCTGGAGCACCCAGCTAATATGTTTATTCCATAACCCAGTAACTTCTCAAGCTCCGTTGCCAAAACCCCAGCTGACCTGTTCCCTGTTGCCAAAACCTCTAACTTTCACCCTTTCAGCTTTCCCGGTATTAGATAAGTTAAAGTAAAATAAACTGAACTGAAAATAAAAATAACACAAAGAAAATGTTATGCTAGATATGTTCTCATGCTCATTCAACAAAAATAAAAATACTTCCATTAATAAAAAATATTTTCTGTCTTTCCGAAAAGACATGATAGCAAAGCGATCTACATTTAGACACGAGAAGTCACAGAATGGCAGAATTTTGATTTTAGAGAATAAGTATAAATCTATTTCTGACATGGAAGGTGGGGCTGCAATACTGGCTTTTAGGCATGTGCTTACTTTGTAGATGTAGTTGTTATAGAGTGCCTGCAAAATATTTAAAAATGGATTCCGGTGTTAGTAGCCTACAGGAGATGTTCTTTCTGACTTTGACTTTATATATGCATATGAAAGAATATCATGCTTTCTTTCTCCAGATCTTAAGCACAGACCTACAGAGGCAAGACAAGTTTCTCCTCCGAGTTAGGAATGACTTGCTTTTCTGATGGTGGACAAAATTAAAATAAAAGCTAACACAAGGATACTTATTGTCTTGATTAAATTATACCTTCCAAAAAGTAGGTGGCCTATTAAAATAAACTTAGCAAAAGCATGAAGGCTTTATTTGTTGTAATTTGCAATATTTCTGTTGAATATGTATTGAGTACAATTCCATGATGGATGACATGTCCTTTCTTGGTGTTGCAGGGAAAGTGTTTACACTTGAGTCCAAGAACAACTCTCAGGGTCTGGATTTAGCTGAAGCTGAGAAAGCTTGTGTTGACCTGAGTGCTCGCTTAGCAACTGCAGAAGAACTGAAAAGGGCTGTTCTGGACTGTTCTTTTGCTGGCTGCACCACAGGATGGCTCGCCAGTGGCTCTGCCGGGTAAGGACAACAGCATAACACTTTCTGGGAAGTAGGAATGATGGTTGTCAGGCAAGTTTTCCACCTTGACTAAGGTTTACTGAAAAGCACTGGCCACAATTCAAGCACCGTGACATACAGTTAATTTGTCACTCTCCCTCCAGAATTAGTTTTTTACAGCTAATATTGCAGGTACACAAGTATTCATCAGTCTCACGTTACAATTTCACAGATTTGAAGCAAACTCCTCTTCTTCTTTACTGCTGAATTACATCGCTGTGGCTCTTGTTCACCTGGCCTGCAGTGGGATGCTGAGCCCTGAAGAGCCTTGCACCAAACGTGCTGGAGTTGGTGTCAGCACTCCCACTGACTCTGTTGTTCCCCAGTCTTTAAGAAGCTCAGCAAGCTAAACTTCTTGAGGGAACCACGTGTCTGTCTAACGTACTGACACGTGGCTGAACAGACCATAGGCATGTTCAAAAGGGCATAGATGCACTTAGATACGATAACCCACATGTGGCAGAGAGTTCCCTGAGAAAGCTCACCAGGGAACTGGTATTGTCCCCCAACAGGTTTGAGGTAGCTCAGGTGACTCGACGTGGAACTAGGCTGAGCTTTTCCTTGCACGAAGCGTTGTTGCCTCTGTAGAGACCAATTTAAAGCAGGAATGTAAATGGAGGAGTTGAGGGAATGTCTGATGTCACTGAAGCTGAGACCATATAAGAATTGCCCAGAAAGAGTATATCTAATCTATGTTCAATGTTCAATGGTGATAAAGTTTTGTTTTATGAAAATAACTTTCCAAACTTTAGCATATTATTAGATTTTGTGACAGTTACCAGTTTTTTAAGTAAGCATTGTTGTTTCTGTATTTTTAATGATAAAGTTCCCAAAGGACAGAAAACTACTACTATTAATGAAGCATTATATTTAAACAATTTCAAGCAAAAGCAACTATTTTCTGTGATTTTATTTTTTCACTGGTGAAAAATTGTTTGAAAATTTATTTGTATGTACTTTTGGTCATTATAAAAAAAAAAAATCCAGAAATGGCTCAGGCTAAAAGACAGTGATCTAAACCCGAAAACTCTTTTTCCTCAAGACAGCTGCTGAGATGTCTTGCATGCTGGTGAGACAGGAAAACTATATAACTGCAAGAAATGCATGGCAAAATTGTTGGACAGGGGCTTTTATACAAGCTTCTGTATTCTGGAAGTAAGGAATGACGATGGGCAGGAGAAGATATCATCCCTTTTTTTATCTAAGCAACACCACTAGTTAGTCCAGTGATATCCTCAATTAAATGCTGCAGGCACTGGAGCTGTGACTATTAATAGAACAGCTGTGGACTGAATATCTTCAATATGAAAAGTGTGTACAGTGATAAAAACACATTGTACTGATGGGAAGGAAAGGAAGATTTTTCATCCCTTCCAACTTTCTGTACTCCATTCTTCCAGTAAAACTGTCCTTAGTGTGGAAGTCTCTAAACTATTTACCAGAAAGAAATTTGTGGGGGCACATCAGCACGCCATTGCTGTGCAGTCACCAGATCTGACCTTCACTGGAGACCTTCACCACAGAAAAAAGTTCTTCAGACCTGAAATTTTATACTCTGGGGCTGTTTAACTCATGGCTGGGCAAGCACCAGAATGTATGTTACTTGGTTCGTTGAACTGGATATTTTTGGCTCTGGGGAAAATAGGAATTGTATACTGCCTAAGAAGGCTAATCTGTTTTCACTGTAAGTTGATGCAGCTCTGGAGAAAGAAGTGAGCAGTCGAGTGCAAAGTGTGCAAATGGGACAAAGTTGTTTAAGTGCAACAAGTTCAGCTTCAATATAGAGATTTACAGAGAGATTTAGATGAAAGGGTAAAATGATGCCAAAAGGAGTTCAGTAATAATACGTGCAGAAGGAACATGCAATCTACTTGAAAATATCTTTACAGGGTTTTGATTTACCTCTGTCGGTCCAGGAAAGATATGAGGACATCGCTATGGACAGCACAAAGAAAAGCTCTGTCAGACTGCAGCTGTAGTAAAAACAGACAAACAAACAAGCAAACAAAGAAGTTGCTAGAGTGTTTCTGGAATGGGGTGGAGAATATGAAAAAAATATATGCTCATAGGTCAGTGTAATAGCCTGCTTTGGAGTACTACATATATTGTTACTATATCTTGGGAAAGGTACTGAAAGTGTCTCAAAAAACGGCTTAAGAATAATTAAAGGAATTGAAAATCTATTAAGAAGGGACTCAAATAATTTTACAAAATTAGTTATTTATTTTTAAAAATTTACATATACAATACTTTGGGCATTTACTTGATAAATGGAAGCATGACAGCAGGGATAAAGGATAGCTGGTATACAGAAAAACCTCTCCACACCAGCTGACTTTATACAGACAAGAGAAAGCAGGCTTCACAGCATGCCCACAGGTTAGAAAAGCATGGAAAATTATTTCCAAAATAAAGGACTCTGTGCTGGGCACACCTTGTGGATTTATCTTGCTGAACCTACATAGCTTTGAATGAGAAATGACCTCTCCACATCTGCCAGGACCAAAATCATTCAGGACTTTATAAGTTGGATCTAAAATCTTGGAATCCTCCCAGTAGATTACTGGCATCCAATGGAGATCACAGAACTTTAGTCTAATACTCTCCCATATCCTCTTGGACGGTGTACATCAGAAAGGAGATGAATAGGAGGAAGCATGAAAAAAGAAGTCCCTGATTTCAGGAAGAATGAAGTTTGGTTTATTTATTTGGTGCCTGGAAGATATCTCAGTCTTTCCCCTGAGGAAAAATGGATTAGACATTGGCAGTAGAAGCAAATGCAAACAAATGATGTGGTTGAAGTAATTACAGTGTTGCAGATTTTCTGACAGGCTTCAACCCTCCTTTTATCACTTAGACTTAAAACTGAACAGGAGTTCTAGCAGACATGTAAGGACTTTGTCCCTGTTAGATCCATTGTCTAGCATTTGCACAAATCTGTGATTCATTCACTTCTGATGACTATTTAAGATCTTAGTGGATAATTACAATCCCACTCCTAGTAAATATATCCATCACTGCTGATTATTTTGTCCTATCATTATTTTTACAGCCAAATCAGAACCTGGAAACCTGTGGGAGTTTCTCCTGTCATCATCACTGGCACATCACTGAGTCAGTGTGAGCATGTTTGTATTGCCTGCTCTCTAGGCTGTGTTTCTTCTATGGGCAAAGAGGAGCATTTGGTCTAAAGAGCCAGCCCATTTTGGGTGACTGTCAAATTTCTGCTGACTCTCCTGTAAATGCAGATCATCCACATTTAAGTATGCCCACTTCAGTCCCTGCAAACTGGGCTAGCCCAAGCAGCAGGTCTTGACAAATAGGATTCATTTCAACTGATGCAGAACGGAAATTGTTTAAACAAATACATCCCTGCCAGCAAATCCAAAGACACAATTAACAGGATGGTTTTGTGATTTGAGCAGCCTGAGGCAGAATCCCTTTCATAGGAATAAGAGGATGTTCTTTTCTGGCCCTTGCAGTTGTTCGGACCAACCCAACTCAGGGTTCAGGGCTCTTCGCACAGACAAGTCCCCAGCAGTCCAGGGGCTTTGGAACTTTTTGAGAAGAGCCACTGACAAGAAGGTAGGGATAACTTCTCCCAGCAAGCCAGAAGTAAGCCATTTACAAGTCAGTCCTGACATGTGTAACTTATAAAGCATTACACATTGTTGCATTTCAGGAAATGAAATGTCGTTAGGCAAGTCTCATTTGTCAGATGAGCCCTAATAGCTATTTATACTAAAAATGACACTCTTATGACTTACTTGCATGTCAGACAAGTGAGTCAGTAAAACCATCAAGTGATCTGCCAGAATATAAATGAAAAAAAGGTGGCAGAGTTCTCTGAAAGGCTTTCACTGCTATCTTTTGAATTCAGATGTCGTGCTGGAAAACTTTGTATCATTTCCTCCAGCACCGGGCAGCATGTCCTGTAGGGTCTTCTTTTCTGGGGTGTTTGAAACTTGGGAAGTGAACATGATGTAATTGGTCTTATGATCAACCCTGTGCACAGAATATTAGAAAGCAGCTATTTATTTTGGAAATTGTTAAACTTCCTCAACACCTTGTATTAATATACCCACAGCAAATTTACTCATTTCCAGTGCTTTTGTAGGATGAAAAAGCTTAAGCTGTCCTATTCCCTATCCTGTTTCTTATTTGCCTACAAAGAAATGGAGCCATGTATCTCTTCTATAACAGCTTTGAATCTGTTATATGATAAACCTCCTGCAGGGCTGTCAACCTGCTCCTTTGCGTGAAATTGCCCTGGGCTGGTTCCTACCCAGTCCCCAGAGGATTTATTCCAGAGGGGATAAGTCTAGAGTGAGCAAGCAGAGTCAGCTAGAATAAGCTGTTCTGTGAGAGTCAGAAGACAGGGGTTCTTTTCTTGGCTGACCACAGACCAGATGTTTGCTACTAGGAAAATTACTCTATTTTTCCTTCCTTTTGTTAGCTCTTTGGGTTTTGCACTGACTGCTTTTGAATGCTTCTACAGTGTCAAACACAACAGGGCCCTCACTTCAGATGACACCAGTGGGAAATGCAATAATAAGACTCAAATATGGCATTTCACAGGACTACCTACTTCTTTTTCTGCCTACTGTGTGGGACTTGCCCAGCACCTGACAGTATGGTCATAAAAGAAAATTTCCCGGGTGAGAAAAGAGCAATATCCAAGGAATGAAATAAAGGGTCCCTTGCTAACCCTTTCCAGTCCTCTCATCTGTATTTGTAAACCCTTGGGCTTGTGGGTCCCATTGAAATTCGTCCAGGAGTGCATGCTAAAATAGGCCCACTTGCTCTTTGCAGAGAAGCAGTTCTGGTGATGTGTCACTTCAGCAAGCTCTTGGTTTTATTTCAAGGCTGTGCTCTGCTGACTGATGACAATGCATATGAATTTGCTCCCAGACAGGTATTTGAGGCAGGTCATGTAATTCCCTTCAAGAGAAAAATCCAGACATAAGTGACAGGACATGGTCCAATTCAAAATGCTGAAGTTGCTTGTGAAATCATCTGAGGAGGCCTTGGAATCCAAAATGCCTTTGTGTCACAAGCTCTAGTCCCACAGCTCACAGCTTGCGTCATGCTCTCCTAGAAGATGACTTTGTCTTCTTGTTGTTTCTTGTCAGAAGGTGTCATATAAGGTAAAAACTAAGTAATTGTGTTTCAGGAATAGGGATTTCTACATAAAGCTCAGTCAAGAGACTTGAATTTAGGAAATGGGCATGGCCAGTTTACTCAAGGGAGGATATCACTGAGCAATGTGGACATGACTCACTTTCCATCAGCTTTGGGAGGAGAGAAGCAAATCTTTTCTTAGCCCAACCTGAGACGATAGCATGGACAAAGTATGACAGCTATGTTTCTTGTAAAAGAGACAGCCCAAAAATTGAATAACTTTTTAGAAAATGTGCTTTTTTTGGAACAGCATAGTACAAAAGAAGATACATATTTTTTTATGTGTTTTCTAAGACAAGCATCCAAACCTCCATCTGCTGAACTGTAGCATCACGGTCATCAGAGTTGCCATTTACTGAGTGAGAAATGACTCTCACTTTTAAATTGTGTTTTTACTGGAAGGTTTTTTTACCGAACTCGGAGGGATTTAGCAAAATTTTAGCAGGCTTTGGCACAAAAGGCAGGGATTTTATAGTGAAAGTAATTAATGCCAGAAGGTTAGAAATCATTCCTAAGAGCAAAGAAAATCACGATATTGAACAGGAAGGTAAACCTGACTTTAGAGACGGAGTAACAAAAATGGGGTGCAATGCAATAGTATTGTATGAAGGCTAATAGGAATTTCTGCTTTAAACCAGCAGTTCAGATGGAAAGGCAGACCAGGAGACAGAGCTGGGTCTAGTCACAGAACACAGGGCGGCAGTGGACCTGTTGTAAAATGAAATAATTCATGTTAAATTTCTGAGAAAAATAAATGCAATCCTCCTAAAAGATATCCAGTAGCAATTCCAGAGGAAAGAGGGAAGTACTGAAGGGTTGGAATGAGGCACCAGTGAGACACCACCTGCAATCATTCATTGTAATTCTTGGCATCCAAGCTCAGAAGGTCTGGGCTCAAACTAGGATTAGTCTGAAAAACCACCTCTCTTATCAAAAGGCAATTAAAGGTGATCATTTGTTTAGCTGAGAAAAAGGAAGTAAAGAAGGGGATATGCTTACTCTTTGCAAATGAACAAGGGGGGCTAATACCAGGATTTTAACTCACCAGATATCTAATGAAGTTGATTTTCTACTTTTCAAATGAAGTTCACATATTTTGCCTTTCTTTTTTAGAATCTCCATAACGCTTTGTCATATCTGAAAGCCTGTCCTCCGTGAATGGAGCTACTTTGCACATCAATAGCATTCAGAAAATATTTTTGTATTTTTTTAAACCCTTTGGTAACTAATCAGTAACATCTGTTACGAAAGCCACGGATTAAACTGGAACCCCCTAAAGTGAAATTGGGTGAAACCAACTTTCTAGTGATGTTTGATGTGTCATTGAGCATCCAGCTAGTCCAGGCCAGGAAGCAACGCGACTCTCCTTTACATGCGTTAAGAGTGCTCAAATTATATGTACCTAGTGATATTAGAGTAAAATGGCTATATAAAATCTGTCATACTAGGCTACAGTATGAAAGCCTGCATGAATGGGCCATATTTATTTAATGAACAGAAGCCTTACTATTTCGGTAGTCATATGTACAATTTTAAGCACAAAAGGCTGCATTTTGGTGTATATTTTTAAGAATCTAAAGGATATTGGTTCTGCCTCGGTAAGACCTCCTTTTGACATTTCCAGTGGCAGTATTGCTGTTGGAATGTCTTCATGTCACACTTAGCAGCTGCTTTCTTTGGGTCACATCCAGCCAAAATTAGCCTCTGTAGTTCCCAGTCAATGAACTTTCCAAAGCCCACCTGTTCTCCCCTTCATGACTTTTCAGGGAAATTTTCTTCCCTTTGGTAATCATGAACATGTCATTTATATTTTATTTCTCATCAGAGCCAGCTTTGTAATTTACAGTTTCCCAAAATAAAGAAGGGAAAGACTAAGAATAAAAATCCCCTAGTTTGGCTTCCAGACTACTGCTAGTTTTTTTTCTCTCACCTAGTTACTGAAACACAAACAGTAAAGCTGACCCATGAAAAAAAAATAAGCCCAAGATGTTAAAGATTTATCTTGACTAAGAAAAGTGATGAAATTTTTAACTTTATAATTAGGGGAAGTTTTTAACTTTATAATTATATTATATTCTATATATAATTATAATTATATTCTTATACTATGCTAGGAACAAGACTTTCACAGTGCCTCAACTAACAGGTTGTTGCTGATGTTCTTCTGAGCTGAATATATTGCAAGCTCATACTACTATGAATCAATGTCACAAGACAATTCTGACTCAGTTCGGTGAATTTATTGACTAAGACTACAAAACCTAAAATCAATTGGCAGATAAAGTAGCAACTACAAAAAATGTCCCACCTACTGTTTTCTGTGCTGATGGATCACACTTTATCATATAAACTCAGCTGTCAAATCCATATGTTTTAACTTGGACTTACTGAAAAACTTTCAAGTATTTTAAAATTGTCTTGTAATTATCTTAGAAAGCAAAAGTATTGGTGGATATTACTATAAACAAAATTTATAATTTGTATAAAAATAACATCTTTATTAAAAGTACCTTTATTATACATACATACCATATATGAAATTAACTATAATTACTACAGATTGAGCATATAATTATCATATATTTATTAATACATATTCTATTATGACATATTATGGGATATTGTAAAATAAATATTATTCATGCCAGCTTTTCTGCTATTTCCCTTTGAACAGAGGAATTAAGAGAAGAGCAAAATATACCTATTACTCATTTGTTACATAATACATTAGAAAAAAATTTAAGCAGAACAAAAGTAAGCTGAAGGCGTCTGGGAAGTCTGGTTCATACCTTATTGTGCTACATTCTAGATTTTCTCTCGTGTGTGCACATGATAACTGCAATGTCTGAGTCATGGCACAGCAAAACAATGATCAGATGGGCCAATCTCTGATCTTTTTTTCAAAGTGGGTACAGAAGAAGGACTGTTAATTGTTCTTAGTTTGATGAATCGTATTGTAGAGCAGGAGTTAAGCTAAGGTCCAACATAGTGCAGAATCCCTGGTGTCTTATTTTCTGTCTTGAGAGGAGAAGAAGCATTGTGGAGCATCATGGAGTTTGTCCTTCCAGGCTGGATAGCAGTAGACTGAGAAGATTCTCAGCAGTTTGTCAAGGAAACAAAGGAGACACCTTTAGGCACCTTTCAATTTTCCGTCAGAGACAAGGGGCTGCTGTCAACACCACCAACCACATTTTTATCTTACTGGATAACACATGGTATTTTCAGGGTCTTTGGTGACAGTGTTTCTGATTGATTTGTATGCTGAGATTGCGAGTTCATTACCCCTTCATGAAAGGGTAATTTTCAGGGATGAATGGATATTTCAGGCAGATACATATCACAGACAATTACTATGGGTGATATGCTGTCTGAACTCAGCATGTTTCTTCTGAGCACATCTGCCTTCATCAGAAATCTCCACAGAAGGAAAATGAAATCAAATCTGTTTCTTAACTAAAAGGCGCAAAATCAAGCACTACACTGCTCTGAGCACCAGATGACATTGTATGCTGAGCAATGAGCTTCAGTTCAATTAATGCATGAAAGTACCCATAAATAGAATTAAATGTACAAAACTACATTCTTCTGAATGGCTGTGTAGGTGGACGTATCCCTTAAAAAAGTATAAAGTTTGTGACGTTCTCTGAGCCATGATGCATGCCCCAGTGCAATTATTCAAAACAGTCAAGAAACAAACCAGGCAGCAACACCTCTCAGCAGGACGCTGGAAAGAGTAGGACAACTGTAGAATTTTTTTGTCTCTTTTTTTAGCATGGCTGTGCTGCTGCTGAAGAAATTTCAAGACATGATGAATTCTGAATTGGTAGCCATTTTTCAGTTATGAAAATTGTAGAAAGTTTAAAAGCATCACACTCTACATTTTAGAACTGCAACAAAATGTACCTATATATTTAGGTTGAAAGTATATTAAAGTATATGAAAGTTAGCATTTTAGGATTTAAGGGAACCCTCAAGAACTCAGAAAATAGACTATTAATGTGTATTTTTAGTCATACCTCAAATCCTACTGATTGCAAAGAGACTATTTCTATGCCACAGGCATTGCAGGTCTGATGGACCTACTACTGAGAAATGCTGAGCACACTTGAAGCTCCATTCAGCAACAGCAATAACAGCTTACTGAGGATGTTTAAAGCCTGCAAGGCTCAGCTTGAGGTGGGAAAATACTGTCAGAGAAGAAGGAATGAATGAGATTAAATAGATTTTTCTCTTCCTTAAGATTTTTAGAATCATGGAACCATTAAGGTGAAAAGACATCTGAGATGTTCAAGTCCAATCATGGACCCAGCCCTGGGTCTTGTGTACAAGATGAGGTTTCTTTCATTTCAGAAGGATTGCATTAGGATGCTTGCATTTTTAATCAGAACAAAAATGCAAATTGAAGTCCTAAGTAGCAGATACATGTAAATACATGTAAAAAATCTTAATGTAACTAAAAGTCTTTCTTTATGCATAATGTTGAAACTTCATGCAAGGTACACCTTTGTAAGTTTGATCACACAGGATAGCAGCTGAGAAAGGTTCTTAAACTGGATTAGCTAACTGATAAAATCTATCAACTACAAATCTGTAATTTATGGTACAATATTTGAAAAAAAGGTGAGAAAAACTAGCACTTTAAAAACAGGATTTTGCACCAGTTTTGGTGATGACCTCATTATACCAAGGATGTGTCACCCACAGATAATATTGTAGCCTGCTGAAGAACTGATAAAGAAGTTACAGTGCTTTGGGCAGAAGTTAAATACGTAAATACAGAAATTGGAATAAGAAATCTCAGAAGATTTCTAGTTAGAAATTAGAAAGATGAGATTTTCAAAAGTGGCTTCCAAGTCTCAGGAATTCTAGTCTTTGATAGAACATAGAAATGAGTGTGACCTGATCTTCAGAGACCAGAATTTTATGATGGTAACAGTCTTCAAAACTAACTTGTTTTCTTTTGTTGGTTTCTTTTCTTTTCTTTTCTTTTTTTGAGAGAGATAGAGAGCATCTTAAGCCTAAAGTACACAGTTACAGATGAAAAGCACAGTTTTTTACAGTCATATCATTATCTATCTACTCAGTGTTGCAAGACTTAACTGATCCAGGGATCCAAGCAAGAGAGTAATTATTCGAAAAATTAAGGCTGATGAGTTAATTTTTGAAGGGAGGCATAAATGCCTCATCCTTTTAGACCTTGTAAGACCTAGTGGAACAATATATGAGTATTATGTACATACAGAAACTTTCTAATTGATGTCCTGATCCTCCCAGCCATCTGAACTCATTTTGGCAGATTGAGTTGCTTTTGTCTAAGCGCTTAATTACTGATTTAGATCCATTAACTCTTTAAATCCATTAAATTCTGAGAGAACTGGACTTAAAACTTGTGTGGACAATATTGTCTGTAAAAAAGAACTTTTTTGAAGGGATTTTTTGTCCGTCAAAAAATCAAGTGGAGTTTTCTTTATGAAGGAAACACATTTGGTCTGAAATCACAAAGGGACTTCCAGCAGGGAACATAATGCTGTTTTCCAAAGGAGAAGTGTGGCAGGAACCATTCTGGTGCACGTGTGACCACCACCATACAGCTTGTTTCATGTTGTTTTTGTTTGTGTTATGTTAAAAGAACTCTAAAGTTGCATATTTAGCTCCCCAAAAGCTAACACATGCCCAAATGAAAATAGTCTGTACTGTTGGAGTCAGGAAAAGCTTGGGAACTTTTCCTGCTCCTCTGGGTGTTTGTTTTACCCTCAGAGCTCCACAAAAAAGGCTTGGCCTGCGAACCAAGCTCATGGGAGCATTTGCCCCAACTTCTGGATGAGCTGAGAACACCAAAGAAATGAAGAGATGGTTGTTTGGTGTACCACAGAATGTGTAGTTGTAGTTTGTAGGTTTTGCTATATATATTATATAGAGCCAACATGGAGATTCTGGGGTGTCGGCTCCTTCTTCTTCATCTTCTTCTCTCTTCTCCTTCTCTTCCTTTTTCCCTCTGACATGAGTTCCTGTGACTTGTTAATTGGTAGATAGAATTTAGTGTAGAGGAGACATATCAATAAGGTTGATATTCACTGGTTTTGGGAACAAAATAAGATACGTAAAGTTTTCTAACTGGTCAATAATAGATATAAAAGCTACCTGCTTCGGGTAGCCATTGGCCATTCTGCCCTCGTGTTCCTGGAGGTCACAGCACAGTCTGTGCCTCTGAAACTCTGATAAGAACCAGAAATAAACAAGCTTTGAAACAGCAGAAAGAAGCCTCATTTCATCTTTTCAGGACATGGGACACTGAAACAAGGAACACAGTTGGGCCAGATGTCAGGGTCCAAAGAAGAACACCTCCCCCGACATGTACAACCATAATTCCACCTATTTCTGTAAATTAATTGTTATATAGTATTTAAGTGCATGATACTGGGTTTCCACTGGATCTTTCCCAGCCTCAATGAACAGACATTTTATTTACTCTATTTTATTTATTTTATATTATTTTATTTTATCTTATTTTATTCCCAATATTTAGGGCAGGAGTGATGGCACATTAGTTCAACCACTGCACAGTACAAAATGATAGATTACCTCCACTGGAAGGGTTCCTTCTGTGGAAAGCATTTTTATCTTCCTTTCCCTAGAATAGCTGACTGTGCAACACTTCTGCAAGCTTGCTGTCCACAAAAATATAAACCCACACCATTAATATCCAGCTGCAAAATTTTGGGCTGAAATGACTTTCCTAGCCTTTTTAACCTCCAGTGTAACAGTAAAACCAGCGTTTTCTACAAGAAACTGTCTTCTATTTGCTAGTTTTAAGCAGCCAGTACAGCTGAGAAAAGAGATAATTAGTAAACTCTTCCTTCATCGTCAACGTCTACAGGGTTGTAAAACCCAATAAAGATCTAATACCTTTCTTAGAGCCTATCAGGGGCAACAGGAGGGATTAGGTACTGCTGATTACCAAAATCAGAAGAAATGGAGTTTACTCAAAAGTGTGAAATTCCTGTTAAAAAAAAAGCTGTTTCTCTTCTGATAACCCAAGACGAATCTTCTGAGTTTGCCTGTGTTAGCTTTTGAGCAGTTACATGTGGAGCCTTAATGATTCTTTAATGCAAATGCAAATGATTTATTATCTTTCAGATCAAATCTTGAGTTTTCTATTCATTTCTATCCAGGTACCATCAGTGGAAATATATATTGCTGAAATGTGAGAGCAAAATATGACATTAAATACTCTGGGTATAGATCTGATATTTAGAAGTGTTGCAGAATATAATAAGATAAACATCCTTTATTGCTCCCTATGCCTTGAACTGATCAACAGCAAACATTTTTCTAATTACTTCTATTTCTCCTTTAGCTTTTTTTTCATAGATCTTCCCACATTACTACTTCACATACCAATGCTGAAACAGTTAAGCTGAGGCTAAAGCCTGACTACTCTGACAAATAAATCTCCAAATTTCACCTGCATGTGCAACTCCAGAAGATTTCTGATTATTTTTTCTTCTTCTTCTTTATTTTAGGACAATTATGTGCAGAAAGACGGGCAGCAAACAGCAGAGCGTGAAAGCCATTGATGTTAAAATTGAAACCGATCCCTTTGTGAATGACCAATATGATGCTTTTTGTGTAAAGGATGAAGGTCAGCACTGATATACTTTTGAAATAATGCAGAGTAATCACTTTGTCTTGCAACATCAAAAGTTTTGCCTTCAATATTTCTCCTGCTGAGAGAGAAAGAGGGAGTGTTAAGGGATAGCTCTTCGTAGTAATCACCCACTACAAGAGCCAACTGCTGCAAAGACATTGGTTGCAGTAAATAAATTGTGTTATCTTTTGTCTTTACTGCAGTTTAGTGAGTTCAAACAGCACTACTGATCTGGCAGAACCCATTTTTGTGCTCACAGAACATACTTTATGGAAAGGAATAAATCTGGCACCAACTTAATGGGAATGCCTGAAGCATGACCCTTACTCAGCACTGCAGCTGAATGTAACTCAGCAAGATGCTCTTCCAGCTGCAACTCACCATGCTGTTGTATATCTATCAGTGGACAGCATTTGTTTGTAAATTACTTCATTACCTCCATTTTAGTTTACATTTGCTTTGGCCTGGTTTGGGTGGTTTTTTAACAAGTGTAGACCAGGCTGTTAGGGACTCTGATATATCCCAGATGATTCTGAAAACCAAACCATTTCCAGTGTAAGTTGGTGTTTTAATTTTTTGGTATTTAAATTCTGGAACCCACAAGCAAAGATGAATTCTGAAGGCAAAAAGTAAATGGTTACTTATAGGCAGGATTCTGTAACGAAATTTGGGAACCCCCAAAACAGATTGTTGATGTCTGCAGTGAGTTTTTGCATCTGATTTCCAAGAAAAGCAAGGGTAAGAAGATGGCATTTACTGAGAAACAGTAAGATCACAATGCAGGGGGGCATTCTGATAAACAGTCAATGACAGCAGTGTGGATGAAAATGTGGTTGAAGGTGATGCATATTTGATGTGTATAGAATAATTCTTTTTAGAAATAGTGACTTTAGCAGAGTTGGACTGTCCTCTCAAGTAACCCATGTGATATCAACTCCAGGCTCCGTGCTGTTGTGAGCTATGTCACCCAGTTGCTAATGTGGTGACACAAGCACCTTTGTGCTTTCTTCCATGCTGCTCCTCACATATAGAAGCAGCTCCCTGTAAACATCTGCAAAACTCTCTCATTGTCTTCCTTCAAGTCTCTTTTGTCATCATCCCCCCCCGCCTCGAGAAAAACCTTGCAGTGGGTGGGACAGCTGTGGGATGCTGAAATCATTGCTCTGGCCACCATTGTTCCACTGTGCCCTTGTGCTCCCCTGTCTGTCCCCACCTGCTCCGTCCCAGCTTACAGCTCACGTGCAGATGCTGGATCTCGGAGAAGGAGCTTTTGCATTTGGTTTCTGCTCGTGGTAAAGAGGCAGACAAGAATGTAACCCGACAAGATTATGCTGGAAAGGAGTATTACATAGGACTCAGAAACTGCATAGTTAAAACTTTGGGGGAATTCAGATAATTTGCAAAGAAGGAACAATTCATGAAGAATTTGTTTTGTAGAAGGCAGGGAATTTTCCTATGGCAGAATAGGATGATCATCCCGATGCACCCATTGAGTAGTTCTTACACACAGAAAAAAGTCTGGATTACTCTAAGCTTCCCTCTTCAAAAAATTGGGATGCAGACCCAATGTTTGAACAGAAAGACTTAAGTGAAGTTGTGTGGCAGAGCCTGGTTTGTAGCTGGTATGAAAAGAGCAAAGTCCGGAAAGGAAACAGCCTTAACACTACAACAGTAACACACAAGCCAGCACAGAGCTGTTGACTGATGAAAGAACATCCTCAGGGATGCCACTTCCAGTTTTAGCAAATATCCAATAAGAAGCAGCAAGAGCAAACCCTGCACCACAACCTCACACACAGCTTATCTGTTCTGATCTTATGTACATGTGGCTAATAACTACACATCTAAGTTTGGATTAATGAGTTGTTTCTTACTTGAAGCCTCATGAATATTTTTTTTTAGTCTTAGAAAAGTGGGCATCACTTTTAATCTATACATTTGCAATTATGATACAGTAATGCATCAGAGTTAAGTACAAAAGGCAAGTTGTTTTGCCCTGCTGAAAGTGATAAATCCCAGGTTTCTTACATGGACACCTATGCCCCTGTATTAATTTCTTCTAGCTCTTTCATTGCATTTATATCTATCCAAATAATAATGAGCAGACAGCAGCTTTCCTTGTTTGTCAGACGTGGCTGAGATGAGCCAAATGCTCAGACAGACTAGTAGGTTGAAAAGAGACAGAGGGAACAGTCACATCAACCTTGCCTTCAGAAACTAATCTGACTTTAGTAACTCTTTGCAACTCTACTTTCAGTTCTTAGGACTGTGCAGAATGCATCTCAAAACACCATGAAAGTTCTAGTACAAACCACAACAAAATAACTTCTTAGCCCTTGATTTATAACTAATCTTTACTCACTTAACATTTACCATGCAAATGAGTTGAGTCAAATTCCTTAAGCACACACCTCATCATGCCCCTACATCAGGGCAGTAGTCAGATGCTAGCAAGAGCCCTGGGTGTGCTTACAGCATCAGGCTTTTACAAATAGAAGTCCCTAAGAGAGAGAGAGTGTTTTGTTTTGTTTCTGAAATGGATCTTGTTCTGTACACACAGAAGAATCACAGCAGTCGTTGAGACTAAGAGTCATGTTTTACAGGGAATTGATTCTAAGGGTTCTGTTTGACAAGGAAAGATGTAGCCATAATGTTTTATGAATGCTCTGAGTATAGCTGCAGTTTTCACAGCACAGACAAATGTGTCTTCTCAGCTTCTTATACACACATGTTTTATGCAGCCATTAGAGTCAGCAAGACAACTCTCTACCAGCTCAGGATCTGCTGAGATCAGAAAGTTTCCCTCTTAGACCCGAGTGCCAAAAAATACCTAAAAATATATTAGATTCTGCCAGATCTGGAAACGCAGTATCACACATAAGTTAGATCTGGCACACAGAGCTACTATCTCCATCAAAGTTCATAAGAATATACCTCAAAGAATAAAGTACATAAAGCAAGAAAACCAGAAAGCTGGAATTTTTCCTACCTTTATTTTTTGTAATACCACATAACATTCAATTCCATATACATATATAATCCTCTTGATTTTTTTTCTTTTTTTTTTTTTTTTTTACTTGCAGCAAAGGAAAGATCTCGTTGTTAATAACCCCCAAGTTTTACTGGTTCTTTCCGTCAGTGACCCACCAATACTTAAAGGCAACAAATAAGATCTGTTCCATAAGGCTTTGATTTGCTGCCACCACAGGAAAACTAAACAGGCAGCAACTTGTAGTAGAGTACAGCATAAATGCAAATCAAACTTTTCAAAACATGACTGCTGGCTCCAGATATCCATCAAAGCTTGATGGCTTATGTACATATTTCAGTTAGCCTTTTTCAGCAGTAAGAAAAAAAGAAATTAGTGTGTTCTTTACAGCAAGTATATTAAGTGTGCTTTACAAGAGCAATCAAAATACAGTTTGCTTTGTTCAATATTTGAACTATTTCTTTGTATTTGCCATGCTTTGCTGTAGATATAAATTTTTTTGTAGTGTTACAGCTTTCTTTTTCAAAGCTTTGCATATAGCTGACATTTAATTCCCACTTTTCTGGTGATGTCACTTAAACTAATAAAGTCCTATCAAGCACTGTCTGATGTAAGAGGTGTTGGCATCCTAGCATTGGTAGCTTACAAGCAGCTCTTACATTGGCTGTGATTAAGTTTTGATTCATTGTACTCAGTACTTTTATCCAAACAGAAAAATTCCATGTACTTTAGGGTCTTTGCAGTCAAAGATCCTCACTCATCTCATTCACAGGTCTGACAATTAAGAGCTACATTTTCTAATTTCTTAATCACAAGATGAAGAGGCCTTCCCCGGATCTTCGTACGCGAAGGCTGGCCAGCAAATCACAAGATGACATCCTAAGAATTCCAGTGGCTTCTCTGAAAAATTCCACTGAATTGGGTAGTAACAGCAGGAGATCTTTTGTGTCAAAGTGTCATGTCGGCTTTCAGAGCATGGTACATAGTTAAAGCAGCAATTGTAGATAATCAAATTTCCATAAATTCCTGGTTCTGCCAGATGATGTGGAAGCTGAAGTCTGCATCTTTTTCATGTTGAGTTTTTTTGCATTGATCTTAGGCTATCCTTTCTGTAGACAAAATTTTATCAAGACATCTCAAAAAAAAAAAATCTTTGCAGACTAATGGGATGCTCACAGTTCAAATAAAGAAGATCCTTCTGGTGTAATCTGAACCTGGGAGGAGAGCTGCTTAAAATCGCATGTGCCAACTCTTTGCCAGAAATCCTCTGTCACAAACTCCTTTCCACACATGTTCTAGAGTTAAAGTTACTATTCTGAGGAGGTATTTTTCCTAAAAGCCAATCATGACTGAATGTGCTAACTCTATTAACAGGAGGCCACTTTAGCTCCATGTAAAAAATAGTTATTGAGTTTCTAAGAGGTCTGTAACCAGAGCTGTCACTAGCCCTAGCACACCTATGCTCAACACCAGTATCTTTGCTGTGCCACTTATTCTCATTCATTTACCAGATGTTGACTCTGTTCTGACTTCTGCACATATGTATTGAGGTCTTTCTTGACCATAGTGGTAACTGTGACTCCAGGAGACAATCTGTGCCAAATTACTGCTGACATGAGGATCTCCTGTGAATTTTAACTGATTTCCTTACACCTGTGCTGTGCTCTCTTGCTCTGAAGCCCAATCCACTCTCTTACTGCAGGTTAGTCATCAACATATGGAGTCCTCTTACGTGTTTAACCTCAGTGTCAACATGTAGAAAATTCTGGAAGGGTCCTGATGTCCAGAAGTCAATTCCAGGTTTCCAGAACTAGGATGTAATCCTGGACACAACCAGGCAGAGCATGGGACCTGCTTAATACTCTACTTGATGGCCCTCAAGTAAGAAGCAGACCCAGCTTTTTTACTGAGAAGCATGAACTGGGCTAAGTTTTCAGCAAGTACTGAGAAAATATGCTGGTTTATGGAGGATAGATGAGGGAAAAATCAGTGCTCCAGATGGATGGAGGAGCCCAGCCCTCATCTACCAACACTACCACTGCAGGCAACCCCTGTGGTCGCCTTAACAAAGAGCACTACTGTTCCTCTACATGACAAGCTGCTGCCAACACACCCTCTGTCACGCTTCGTGGCCCAGATCTGCCTCCTCTCTTCCAGCAAGGAAATGGCCTGAATGCCAGCACTGAGCACAGGCTGTTGTTCCAAATAAGCCCGTGCTCTTCCAGCTCCTGGTACAAAGGCTGCAGACAAAATCCTGAAGCCTGTCCCCAGAAGTGTTGCTGTGCCAGTGTCACTTCTGTACATGTGCCAGAAAGAACAGGTTTGGCAAAAGGCTGAGCAGAAATTGTCATAGCAACTGAGACTGCAGCAGGACGAGGAGCCATAAGATGCTGTAACCTGGAAAACTCCTGTACATTTTATGCAGGAGAGCACAGCAGCAAAATGGATGTAGGAACTTGAGTTTGTCTTTGCAGTGTATCAGCTTTCACTTATGCTTGTCCATCCATGTCACTCAATGTGTTCTGCAGCAAAGGCATGACCTTACAAAGCCTCATGTGTGAGAGTCAAAAGTTCCCCACACAATGTTGGTCCATGAACATCTTTAAAATCTCTGGTTTTCTTTCTATTCATGCATCAGCCAGATCTCTCTTTTAGGCTTTCATAGTTCTGTTACCATGTCTGTTGTCAAATTTTACTGTAAAAATCCCTTCAGCTTTCTTCTTTCCTGGAAGGTTATAATGTGCTTTTTGAATGTGTTTGCCATGGTTAACTAACATGTTGCTTTTCCGCTTCCTCTGGCAACAGGATTAAGAAGCAAGGCTTTGTAGATAAGAATACTCTCTGATGTATAATTGTCCCATGCAGCCTTGGGATCAATACTTCCCTCAGAAGAGACACACAGCTCCCATTTTTATGGAAGGAAGTAGCTGCATAAATAAAGTACATGAAATGCACAGCTCTGTAGCCTTCCTATGAAGTGATAAAAATTTTTTATACCTTTCATCCACATCAATCTTTATTCATCCGACCAGTTCACAGGAAAGGCATTAGCTGCTAAATGCTCCTCACTTCCTCGGATGCCAAACCTCCATAAGACTCTCTATAAACTGAGCTTTGTGTAGCCTCAAAAGCTTGTTTTTTCTGTCAGTGTGTGTGTGCATAACTCCCACTAACTTCTGAAGGTGTTAGACAGTATATATATATGTGTGTGTGTGTACCATACAGAGAACAGGCTTCAAAGCTTTGACTTCAGTAGCATGTCCTTTATATTAGTGGCAGATATTTTTCAGCATGCCCTGCTGAGAAGTGGTAGTCAGGGCTATGAGACAATTTCCAAAAGCCTGATCCAAAGGACCTTTTACAGAATGTGGATGTTTATAACAGGATTTTCATTTCATTACAAGGTAAACAACTGGCAAAATAAATACATCATATTTCTAAATAAGCATGTATTTACTTGTGCCTGGGTCAGAAGTGGGTAGATGATAGGAAAAGCTGCAGCCTGGGATTCACAAGGATTTTGCAGAATGTCCCTGGGGCAAAAGCAGGAAAGCCTTAGCTTTTGCAGTCAGGAGATTGAAAAAGCTTCTCTGTCAAGCCTCTTGCCCATTGGAAACCCCAGACATTAACTGGTGTCAATCAAACTGCTGACTGCAAGATCTTGTGGTGATGATGCCCTAAAAGTAGACTCTAGTGAAATAGCAAGAGTGTTCTTTGAAAACTTTTCTCCTTCTGCAAGTTTGAGAACACAGCCTTGGAGTCTTTTCAGCTTCCAAACAAAAGTATTTTCAAGGAACACAATCTTTACTTTACCAGCTAAGCAATCAGGTTTTTATACCAAGGCAAACTATTTCAAAAGGAGAGATCAATATGAGAACATAGACCTAGCCCTGTGTTTCCCCTATCCCATACAACTACCAGAACTCATGAGCCTTTTAATTTTGGTTGTTCCGTGTCTGGGCAAAAGCAAGTTGTGGATCTTCAGTTACTTTGGCAAGAGGAACAGATGCTTTTTTCTGACACAGTCAATAAGGGTTCTAGAACCACTAGAAAACATTCCCAGATTTGAAAATTAATATAGAAGTGATAATTTGTACCAACACTGCAGATATTGCTCATTGGGTTTCTTGGTAAAATCCATGTTCTTGTATCATAGGTTTGTTTTGTTTGTTTTGGTTTTCTGTAACCAAGAGGTACCTATTCCCAAAAACACTGTAAAAAACATGGAGGAAAAAGGGACGTGGCAAACCCCTTCTGAAGAGCTCTTTTCAGAGAGGAAGGCTTTTGAGGAAAGAGAATCCACAGTGCTTGAAAATTCTCTAGAAATCTTGATCTGCCTTGTTAACAATGGCCAAAATCATTCAAACCTGAAAAAGAGAGTTAAAATTCAGTTGACACTGATGGTGGCAGCTGTCAGCCTGCCTCCCCTCTTCATTTCTTTAATGCAACAAAAAATGCAAACCAGTTTTGTTCTTGTTGATAGTAATTTTTCTTCCTGGATTTTAATGCTGTCAGCAAAAATACTACCAAACATCTTGCTGAGTTTTATTCCCTGGTAAATTTAGCTCTTCAGATTCTCACAGACAGCAGAGCTATGTTACCCCTGGGTGTTCTTAAGTTGACAAGCACAAGTCACTATTTATTTTAGGGTGACTCTAGCCTAAAAAGGGAGATCTGAATATCTGGGAAGACACCTGATTTTGAGAAACTCTAGAAGATTATAGATAGTCTGAAAACTGACTGGTGCTCACCTGGACCTTTTCTTTCTGTGAATGTGGACTGGTCCATTGCTCAGCCTCTGCTGGCTTCCTACTGTGTAGAAGAGATCAAAGTTCCAGTCTTAAACAATTTCACAGAATTTTTTGTTGTTAAGAAAAATGGCTGTGCCCAGGCTGTTGGTTTCCAGTCCCAACCTGCCCAAGCCTCCATTAGCTTTTGTAGTATCAGGCAGGGAAGACAGCTGTGTTTTGGCATCCTGACTTGTTTGAAACAAAGCCCTTCTGGATGCATGACTGTCAGACATTAATAACATCATGGCTATTGCATCACAGCTATAGTCTAATTTATACCTTCCCAATTACAGCTGGAAATAATTGTGAAGGGACATAAGGGCATGAAACAGATGAGATGTACACTTTCTGTGGACGTGTATAGGCTTATCCTCAGTGAAACCCTTAGCACTGCTGTTAGCACTGCATTATAAGACTCCTGTGAAATCTTTACAATATCATCTCTTTTCTCCTTTCAGACAAGCCCTGTGGGGACCCACCGTCCTTCCCCCACACCATCCTGCACGGCCACACTGGCTTTGAGATGGGGGACGAGCTGCTGTACGTCTGTGCCCAGGGGTATGCCATGGGCAACAAGGAGAGGGCGTTCACGCTGCTCTGCGACAGCTGCGGCGAGTGGTACGGGCAGGTCCACGCCTGTGTCAAAGGTGAGCTCACCCCGCACACGGAGCATCCCTCTGCCAGGGCACAGCCTCCCAGCAGCCTCACCACGCGGTTCCAGGATCGTAGGGTGTATCCTGGGCACTGGCAGTCCCAGGGAAGGTCTTGGTGAATGTCTTAGCTGGCCCAACAGGTGTTTTACAACCCCGTTGGTAGACATCTCCAAGAAACCGCAGGGAAAAAAACTTTCTCGTACTTACACGGACACAAATTTTCTCTCTAGGTAGCAGAATCCATTCAATATAAAAAAATCTTTTAAGCTCTTTTCTTTGTCCACTGGCTTTTTGTAAGAAGTCAGTTTGGCTGATCAGAGTTTTTGCTAGGTCTTTCTTTAGCTTTAACACTCTTGAATTCTGCCCTTGCACATATGATGAACGCTGCTTCCTTTTGTCAGGTTGGGAACATTAAAGACCTGTGTAAGTAAAGAGAGCTGCTGTGCCACTCAAATAAACTGTGAGCCAAAAAGTGTATGATTTTTTAATTTGCCACAATAAAAAGGCAAACTGTTGTTATCTTGTACCATGCCTCCAGGACTTTTGTCTACAAACACAAAGGTAGTTGCCCAGATATTTACTCCATTAAAAAAATGAAATAGGATTTTCTTACCAAATTACTTAACTCAAGAAAAGATTTTTCTGAAAAAAAACCCAAAACCACAAAACCCCCAAGCAAATTGTAAAATGACATTTCCTTAATTTAAACCCTCAATAAAATCCACCTTTATGTGTTTGTTAAATTCTACAGCAGTCTTTTAACTTCCCTCTTGTTTAAACATAGGCTAAACAGTACCATGAGTTCAGATGTGAATGTAATCTGAATTTTGTTTTCTCATGTTACCCTCCTCAATGCATAAACTCACTATTTTTTCCACTTTTTAAGAATGGTTATCATAGAATCTTAGTATATTTTGAGAAGGATGTCACATCTTTAAGGTAATATTTCTGGTAAAACAGATAAATTATAAGTAAAGGAATGGGCAGCTCTTGGTTGGCTGAGCTGTCTATATGGGCTGGAGTTAGTATATCCATTTCAGAACCTATATATTCCTTAATGCCCAGAGGCTTGCAAGCAGTTTTTTTTACTCATGAATATGCCATCAGGCAATGGATAATCATGAGAAAAGGTCAAACTTGTCCTTAGTAGAAATAGGTCATGTCTGTGCACCAGGGAACCAGATTCTCAAACTCATCCAACTGGTATAGATAAAGAAAAAAAAAATTAAAGCACCATAGTTTTTCTGAACTGTTTCAGCTTCTAACACTGTTTTTCCAAACAGCAGTTCAGATGATTAAATGAAACAATGCAGGGAGTAAAGGTGGAACGTGGAGGGAAAAAGGAGAAAAAAGAGTATCTACATCCGATCATAGAATAAAGAATCATAGAGCAGTTTGGGTTGGAAAGAACATTTAAAGGTCATCTAGTCCAACCCCTCTAAATAAGCAGGGACATCTTCAGCTAACACAGCGGGTCTGAATCTCGTATCATCTGCATCAAATTGATAATTCTTTTTCCTTCACTGAGGTTAGTGGAAATGCTAACTTCATCACACATAGACATAAAGCTGTATTACACCAAAGTAAGGAAGGGAAAGAATCAGGCTGTTTAAGTTGTGTGTGTTTCACTGTTTTCTCTGGATAAACAGTCTATTTCCCCTGTTTTGCCTGAGCCTTTCACACAGCTGCAGGGGAGAGAAAAATATTTTTAAAATAAATAGGAAAGTGTGGCTGTAAAATCACAAACATCAACACTGAAACTTGGGAGCAGATGCGATGTTGTGGATTATGATTTTTTAAATTATTTTGTTGCTGGGGGCATTCCTCTGATTAATGTTTTTTAAATGCTTTAAGGACATGGGATAGAAAATACAATAATTGTTCAAGTAATAATTACATATTTAATCCTCCTGATCATAATTTTTTAAGAAAGAAGACTTTCTTACAGAATGATTAAAATGTGTGACACTAGGTTTCATTATTTTTAAACAAAGTAAGAATCCAGTGAAAAAGAACAACAAAAAAATAGGAATTTAATTTAAAGGAACCTGATTTAGAGTTGACTGATATTTTGAGGTCATAGGAGAGAAAATAACAATTATTAAGTACTCCAGAAGTCAGCACACAGACTGATTTTTCAGTGCTTTGAGGCAAGAGAGCACCTTCCCTGTCATGAAGGTTAATGATGGGACTTAATAGAGAATTTATATTCTTGTTGGCAGACTGGACCGCTTCTGTCCTAACTGGCTGACATCAATGCAAAGATGTTTGTGAAGCCACTTCAGTGAACATTTAAGTGCTATGTTTAGAGCCTGGTAAGATGATACAGTGCCCTTGCTCTGCATCTGTCCTGGGCGAGCCACTGGGAAATGTGAAGTCGTCCCGATGCTCCTAGCCCAACACGAGGGGACCAAGGGGATAAAACTCAGGTCAGAGCATTGAGAGATATAAAGCCTGTTCCTGCATCTTGCACTGTCTCTGAGACTGGGGACAAGTCACTATATTGCTCTCTGCCGCTTACTCCACCTCATCTGTGGAAGAGTGATGGCATTTATCCAATTTCATAAAGCTTGCTGGGATTTGTGGGTGTTACACCTTAAGTACCATTGTTCTTCCTGGTAACTGCCTCATTGTAATACACAGCTGTCCAGGCAGAATATCAGACCAAACAGCAATAATTGCACGTTTTTCTTTGTGTAAAAACATCAGACTGGCTTTGCATTCCCAGTTGTTCACGCAGAGCAAATATGGAGTCACAGAACTATCATCATAGCAGTGTCTAAATATAGCACTAAAATGTTCTTTGAAGTCTCTTTGTGATCATCTTTCCTCTCTGTTTTCCTCCAGTAAGAAGAGATACAGTCTATTCTGGCACCTGAGATATAAGTGTACAGCCATACAATTGGCAGATTTGCAAATTAAAAAGAAAGAAATACATTTATAATCAAATAGACATATAATGCAAAATACATGGCAAAACTTGGCTATGGGCATAACTGAACAAAATAATTTTGGGGTTATATTAAGTGGATTCTGGATACAGTAATGTATGATGGAAATTAGGAAAGCAGTACATTACAAATGGTTGTAATGCACATTATGCACACCAGGTAACAGACAGTAACTTTTAATTAAGATACTTTTTAAGAAAAAAAGTGACTCTCTTTCCCATAATTCCTTGTCATGAAAAGATGCTGTGTTCTAGCTGAAAACACAGGGATATTCAGCCCAACAAAGCAACCTTAAGGAGAGAACAGACATGGATTTTACTGTTTACTATTTTTTTTATTCTGTAGAGAGAATGCATTTCCTTCACAAAATATATCCTGAAGAACATTGTAGTAAGGTCTGAAAGCAGATGTATATGTGCCATGTTGTGGCTGACCTTCAACCACAGACATTAAACTGACAATTGCTAAATGACTTTTTTTTTTTTCCAAAATAAACCATGAGTTCGATATCAGGAGCATTAATACCAATGCTTCAGTGGTGGGGGTCAGGGCTGGACTGCATCAGGCTGCATTCTCTAGGGTTTGCTTCCTCTAAGAGAAGGCAGATGAGATGACAGGGAAATCATGCTCCATCTCTGTCCTAAAAGTGGCTCAGAAGAATGCCATATATCTATCTTTTTCCCTGGATTATTTTGGGTTTTTCCAGCTATATGTTTGTGGCAGGAGGATCCATATCTTCTACACGTCTAAGGAATCTCTCCAATGACAACACTCGGATACACATCTAGTGTGTTCTGAGGTAGTCCAACTTTTCCACACTGAGGACCATCCTTCTGATGTCAGTGTAAGGAGGATTTGGCTGATTTTGACCACTTAATCTGCAGGTACCAGTTTTTTGCCTGGCTCAACAACTTACATTACTTCGAACACTGCTTTCTGAGTTTTCAAGAATTATATTGATTCACATTCATGTGGTCTGTAAGCACGACTAGCTAGCACCATTTCTTTATGGTTTTTTATTTTTAAAGAGGGGAATCAAACAAAATGTCTCTGGCTTTTGATCTTATTTGAGAATGTTGGTGTTTTTTTCATTCTGAGAGTGCAAAGGAAGAGTAGTGACAGACAAATATAATCAGCAACAAATATGTCCATGGCCTGTCAAAACAATTGTTATGAAAAACTTTGGTTCCCTTTTCAGGCCTGTCACTGAGGGGTTGTATTAGATTAATGTAAAGTATCGATCTGGCATGAACTGATTCTGCCAAATGGAATAAGATAAAAAAAATTTGATGGGTTCTTTATTTATATTAGCAGGCTTTCTGCTGGAATAAAAATTATCCTCTTTCTTGTAGCTATTGCAAAAGACAAAAGGCAACACAATTCCTGTCTAGCATATTGTGGTTGACTAGAGAAAGGTTTGTGGGCCTGATCCAAACCAAATGGATAATTCTTTTAGATACTGTAGTTCACAAATCTGACTTATCTTAGGCAAATCAGTCTACATGCTCTTTTCCTTCCCACCCTTAAAGACAGATGTTGTCTTGTTAATGTTTGCTGTAGCTACTTTGAGATTCTTAGAATAAAGTTGTTTTTATACACTACAAATGTTTATAATGATGGTCTATATAGAATCAAGTTTCAATTTCCTGTTCTCCAAAAATACACCCATAAAATATGCAGGACACTTTATGGTCGTCCAAAATAGCAACACTCAAAATAGAGCTTGGATGCCAATATGCTATGTAGAAGAAAAATTAAACTGATCCTAGAGTGTAGAAAACCAGACCCTTTGTTTCTGCCTGTCTCTATGTTTGGTCACTGTTTTCACATTAGCATCAAAAACTGAAGGACATGAAAGCTCTATAGGACTGGATCCTTCCCAGAAAAGATTAATTATGAATTAAAAGGATTTTACCTTTTAATTGAGCTTCACATCTTTGGTAGTATGTCATTTCAGCATCTCTTGCTGTAAAGTGTTCATTTCAGACTCAGTAAGCCCTCAAACAGTGAATTAAAACTCACTGATCCTTGAGTCTGCCAGAGGAGGGTATGGTCAAGATGTAAAAATGACCAAATATAGAAAGATTTTGGTCTTAGATAAATGAATTTCAGTGCTGGCTCTTCTTAAACCCAGACCTGCCTAGGTAGAAAGAAAGATGAAATCGCTTTTAAATCAAGTTGTTTGGGTTTTTTTTTGCTAGAGGTTTTAAAAGTATGTATAAATAATGGTTACAACTTTTTGGATAAGAGGTGGAGCTGAATCTAGTTTGTCTATTGCTCTTTGGTACCAACACTAAAATTCAGGGAACTGGAGAGTTCAGGAAAATGCTGAGGAGGTGAGCAAAACAAAGTGCAGAAGTTGTGCTATCTGTTCCTGGAAAATCACAGTCACAGTGGACTTCAAAGATTGTCATGGCAACACAGAGTCACTAAATAGTGAGTCCCAGTCCCATTTGAAGGTCTGAGGCCCAGAAGAAAGAATAG
This sequence comes from Vireo altiloquus, assembly GCA_013396875.1. Lineage (NCBI taxonomy): Eukaryota > Metazoa > Chordata > Aves > Passeriformes > Vireonidae > Vireo > Vireo altiloquus. The sequence continues at coordinate 62,151 of VZRF01007021.1, forward strand.
AGTATTATTACTGTGCAAGTCAATCCAGGATCATATAAATCAAAGCTTCAGAGTAAGAGAGTCCGTGTTTCCTTTGATGGTTAGAGAGCTCAATAGTTTCTTTCATTCTGTCATCCCATAAGCTAGCATTAGTTATGTTGATAGTCTTTGCTATGAACTTTACTAAAACGGGAGATTGAATAAGAAAACATGTTAGAGCAGCTTTACAACTTGGGCCACAATCTGATTGTGAGAGGGAACAAGACTCCCTTATGTGGTGACGAGCAGTGCATAATGACCTCCAATCTCAGGATCTCTTTAGATTACAATTGGCTTTTTCTTCCCTCAGCTCTACATTAAGAAAACACCAATTCATTTCTCTACAGGCAGGATCAGGCCCAAAGACAGCAAGGATCGATGGAGACTTGACTGATGGTTCAACAAACCTTTAGTATGTTCTGATAGACTGAGGACTTGCGTTTTCTCAGAAGCACATGCTTTTTCCTGATGTGCCTCCATAGGACCTTCTCCTAGAGGGCTGAAACTACATGGCAGGAGAAACACTAAAGGGAAAGAACTTCAAAATCTATAAAAAGCATCTTACTACAGTTGTTAAACATTCACCAATGATCCACTCCTACATAAAATACTGGTCAATGAGGTGAATACTAGCTGTCCATTCATAGAGCTAACTAAAAAATAGGTCTGGAGGAAACAACACAAGAAGGTGGATGTAATTTTTATTCGTGGATGTGTGTGCCTGCTCTAGAACACCATGACATAAAAACTACTGTTTCAATCTCAGCTGGATTACTGTAGTCTGAAAAGAAAAGGAGTGGCAAAAATAGAGGTACAAGAGACACAGAGGTGAAGACAGATTGTTTTGATGATTCAACTCAAAAAAGGAAACAATGACCATAACAGTTGGTAAATATTGACTTCTCACTTTATGATGTTCTGGCTCATATACATGCCACAGACACCTATAGGTTGTTCCCAGACACAGTGGATTTTGGTGAAGAAGGCATGCCAGATATCAGCTTCTAGCAGGAGTCTGGATGATAAGAGGATGAAGTAGTTTGAGGCATCATTTCCATGCAAAGAGAGTGCCAGCCAGGTAGAAAAATTCTAAAGTGAAAGCAAGAAGAGGGACAAAATGAAACTAGTGTTTGATGGTTAGTAGAAGTGCTACATTGTGATGGATAGTGCCATGCAGAGATTCATTAATATGTTGTTAAAGCGCCTTGGTCTTCAGAGTTATCCTCCCTTCATTTGCGAAAGTCTGAAATACTGTTGGAAAAGATTTTAGGATTAATTAGAAAAGTGAGCATCCTACCAGGAAGCTTTCTACTCTAGGAGTTGTATTCCCTTGACTGTTACATCATCCTCGCACCAGACGGAAGATTTTTCCTGCTTTAGACAGCATGGGGAGGATCTAGAGGATTACACAAGCAGATGAGGACACAGGGACCAGGAGGGAGAGAGGTCTGTAGTTGTCACTTCCTGTGAGATGAGAGGGACCTGCTAAGAACATCCAGCTCTCCAGCATGATAGCTTTTACAGAGCTATTGACTCTCTGCAGGCTATGTCACACATTTGGGTTTCCTTAGCATAACTGCTTTGGTTTCTGGTAGACCCAGACGCTATTCCAAGGAAAACACCTCTTGCTAATGCTCATTCTGTTTTGGCACCTGGCTTAAGCTGTTCTGGCAAAAAGTGGGCTGGCATGAGCTGTATCACCGCTAAGTGGTTTTGGTCAGACTGGTTTGACAATATTTCTAATCTTTCTTAAGAGTAGACCAAATATGGCTCTGCCAGAAGTCTGGGAAGCAGTCTCCAAAGAGAATGTGACTCAACGGAAATTGAGGTGGGCCCAGATGAAAATGTAATTCAAAACTGAGGATAAAAAGGCAAAAAAAGATAAGACTTTATGAATACATTCATCTGTAATACAGGTCCTCCAATTTATTTCTTGTTTCCCATGTCATGCCAGGTCTATTGCTCTACTGCCTTCACAAAAGACTAAACACCCTCTTAAAAAGAAAAATTTTCACCATGATTCAGTTTGTTTTATTTTCCAGATCCCAAGGCACTATTTTTTATGACTTTTAATGCCAGCATAAATCTCACAAATTACATCAACTTTCTACAGAGTAAAACTTGTGTGAGCTGAAAGTCAACCACCCTGTCTAGTTTGGAAAATTTTTCATTGAGCTAAGGCTTTAGAATAGTGGAAGAAATATAAATTACAATGCATTATTGCATTCAAATTCAAACATTTAGCTTCATGCTTTGAGTCAAGTTTATTTTGCTATGAGTAGTAGGTCTGTTGAGTATTTCTAAATCAAACTCAAGCTTTGCAATTAATCTGCCCCTCTGTTGCACTCAGTTTTTTTACCAATTTGGTTTTGTGGGGTTTTTTTTCTCTTTTCTCCATGGCAACATTTAATTCCTTGGAATTGAAAGCCTAAGAGTTGATTACCAACAGACAGGATTATCATGTTAACTAGGTGCTAGGCTTTAAGGGCTGGAGAAAGAATTTTCCAGCCTTGCAGGGTGCATCTTGCTTTCTTCAGATGGAAACAAGCAGAACTCAATGTCAGCCTTGGTGGTGGAGTCTGCCTCAGTCAGCTCTGAAGAGCTCTTATGGAATAAGAAATTCTGTTCTGGCCCCAGGTATTGTATCACTGTAACACCAAGGTGATTGAAGAAAAGCAGTATAATGACAAGAACGTACCGTGATATATTGAGCATAAGGTATTGAACATAATTTTTTTAAATCATCTGTCCCAAAAGGGGTGAAGTTGCTGTAACACTTTTAGTTTTGTCTGGGTTGGGGGTTTTTTTTATTACCAATTAGTAATTAATTAACTTTTGCTGTACGATTCTCTTCATGCAAATTTCTTGCTTGAATAAGATGAAGATTTCTTCTCAAGTCTGGCAAAGAGTCATACTAGGGAGAGAAAAGGTTTGAGAAAACAATAAGCAATTGAAGGAAGTCCTCTAACTGCAGACAATGAGTTATTTATATACATTTTTAAATCTGGAAAAGTAAGACATTAGAAGTTAGCATTGACACCTATGGTGATTTTTAAAAAAAACCTGAAACTGAGTAACAGCTCAAGAACCATTTCAAATAAATAAATTTCAAATAACAAGCCCTTTTCAAATAAACAATAACACAGAATGAAAAATACTGCCTAAAAGTCACTTCTCATTGTACTTCTCTTCTCTCAATAAATGAGCTCAGTGCTTTTCCAGAGAATTAAATGATGGCTTATGAGTGGTTTTTTTAATGTTTCTAGATGAAACCGAGGCACACATTGACTATGAAGATAACTTTCCTGATGACAGAACAATACCTATTGTCGAGAATGACCATGGCAATGGTAAAGAGGAAATTGAGCAGGAGCAAATACAACTTTCCTTCGGTAAGAGTTCAGAGGAAGGAAGAACTGGAAGTACCAAAGGGGTTACTGAGCACACAGACATTTCTGAAGAAGGAAGCAGGTCACCAACTGAGTCCCCCGTGTCACTCCTAAGCCAAAAAAACTTGTTTTGGTTTCCATCAGAAACTTTCAGTGAACCTGAATCAGAGAAAGAGACAGATGATTCCACTAAAGCACAGTTTTCTGAAGGTGATAACCACATTGGAGTGAAGACAGCCTATGATGAACCTGGTGCCAAAATGTTTTATGACAGTGAGGATTTCCCCATTGGACCTATTCTTACAACTAATGATACAAAGACAGTGATGGATGCAGTTGCCATCACTGATGAGTCATGGTTAGATGGATATCCAGTAACACAAGAGGTGGTAGAGGATGATGAAGAGGAAGGGGATAAAGTCGATGGTTCGATGGGAACAGAAGACGACGTCATTCTCACAACTGACCAACCGAATCACGTGGAAGTAAGAAAATCAGGGAATGGCAGCCCAGCTCCAGAGGAAGGTCTAACACAGATTGTGGCAGCAACAACAGGGACAGATGATGAAGGGGCTAAAGAGACACCAGTACCGCTTACGTCAATGAGTGGTCTGGAGAGCTTTAGTGTGAGCAGGGGTTATGATGATGCCATATGGGAGCATCCAGCTACATCTCTGGAAACCGTGACTCAGGAGCCCAGTACAACAATGCTGTTGGACATAACCAGCTTAACAACACCCATGACAGAAACCTCTGTGACGGTCAGCGCCTCTGATCACACTCCATACATAGAACCAAGAGACACCACCACCTACACAGAACAAGTAGCAACCACTGCGACAGCTCCAGACGTCATTACAGCGTCCCCGGAATTTGCTGAGCAAGAAAATCTCACCCAGGGCCTTGAAGAAAAGCCCATCCCCACTTCTGAGCCATGTGAGGGAGAGGATTGTCCCAAGTCCAGTAAAGGTGCTATCATAGCAGTAATAGTGATTCTTCTCTGCTTGTTACTGGTTGCAGCTGTATTGGCTGTGTGGTTTTTCAAAAAATGGCAGCAGAAAAATTCTGTCTATAAACTAAATGGGAGGTGTCAACCCAGACATCACTGTTACCACCACTACCACCACCAGCACATCGAAATGCAGAAAGTCTAACCAGGGGCCTTTTGGCAGAGATCAGAAGAAAAAATATATTGATGCTAGAAGGATCACATGACTCATGGATGCTAAAATCCAGCAGTGCAGAAAGCAGAAGAAAAAAAGAATGCTAAAAGAACATAGAAGACAGAAAAGGTTTTGTCCTTTTGAAATTGCAGTTTAGCATATTCTACTTTTCAGAGCTAAAGAATCTGTACATTTTTATCACAAGGGTCTTTTTGGAGTCACCAGCAGGACGCAGTGTGCTCAGTAGTACATTTCCAATTTATTCTGCTTTTACATTTTGCTCCTATTAATAATAAATTAATTGATTAATTTCTGTGTTACCTGGTAATAATGTAATGGTAGAGCTGGTCAGACCTGTTTGGTCTGTTCTCAGTGAAAGAGGAAAATAATGGAAGAATGGAAGAAGGATGTTTTTGGAGAAACCACACATTCAGTGTTTCTTTATTAGAACCTGTCCAAGCTGGTCAGGATAAACCACCATAATAAATGTGGTAACACACATCTGATGAGTCTTAAAAAGAAAAACTATTTGCTACCAGACTTTAATGGATAGTATTGCAATGATTACTAAGGTAATTTTCTTCAGTCTTGTGAATTTAACAAGCCACAAATGTTGAATCGTTATGCTACTTTTCTGGAAGGTGTTCTTTTAGCCTTAGTGAAGAAACGCCATTCTTATAACTAATCTTCCTGTAGAAATTATGATGTTTCCCTGGAATTCAAAGAATACTGTAAGTGCCAATTTTCCTTGAGTATCAGCAGGAGAGGAGTCAGAGCACCTTTGAATTCAGGTGTTATGATGAACAGCCTCTTATTACAGAGCCAAACACTGATGAAGCACTTTCCAGAGGAAACCTGTATAAAGATGGCTGCTTTCTGAACACGATGTTGACTGACCAAGATACTGAATTTTAATTCACAGCCAGTAGTACCTCTGGCAACTGAAGCCATGTGTAATACTTTTGCCATGTGAACTCTGGGGAAGGACTGATTTTTCACCATTCTGCTCTTGCATTGGCTGGAGGGTTGTACATTGGTTATGGGAGATGGGCAGCCCATTTGCATGCTGCTTATTGTGGTTTTAAAGATAAACCAGACCTGGGAAAGAAAGAAATTGCATCTAGTTGATAAAATGCACTCAGCTTCTAGACTGGGTTTTGGTGTAAAAGCACTGAGGCTTTTCTAACAGCACATTCCATTTCCAACAGTTCTTAAAATAAACAGGAAGAGAGGGGAACTTGTTTTCTAGCATCCCTTATCATAGTTCGTGTCAGTTTAGTATAAGGTCTTCCTTACATTTCTGAATGAACAAGAGGAAGTCTGGCATCTGTGAATAATCTGCAGGTCAGAAATAAATTCATCTGCCATTCAGCCTTAGAGTAAGAAAAGGTGCCTGGGTGGAGTTCATTCCATGTTCTGGCTTGAGTGGCAGTGGTAATCATCTCTAACTCCGTGGAAGGTAGGCTTTATGAAATGGAGTGTAGAATTTGGCCCATCTTACATGCAGCCATCACTCTCAGGGCTGGCAAGAAAAACAAAGCATTTTAGACAATATTTATGTGTTATCTAGGAGAGTTTGAACTCAGAGTGGTAAGAGTTGAATCTTGTTGCCTGGCAAGAGCCTCAGTAAATAAAAAAGGACAGAAACTGTACAGATTTGTAAATATGTCTCTGACATATGCATGACTTTATGTTTTAATGCATTCTACACTATGAAATGACCTAGAATTTCTGTTGTAAACTATTTTTTTTTAAATGCAATTAAAAAAAAAAAAACCAACAATGGATTTCACACTAAGCAGCTTTATGGAGACTGTTAACACAACTAAAACATATCATCCATAATCCCATGGAACTATGCTTAAAAATAAACATGGGAGCATCCATTAAAAATATTGCTTAACAGAAAGGAACAAGTAGGTGTTACAGTCCTGTGTAGCATCATCCAAAATGAAAAGTCAATGCTATTTGGCCCAGAAACTGAACGTGTGAAAATGAGACTCAAATTATAATTACAAACACAAATTGTACAAGGATCTTATTTGAAACTTAGAAACACTTGTTATTCATGAACCAGAAAAAAAATGTACATTAACATAATGCTTTGGAGGTATTTAAATAAAACTCAAGTTAAAAAAAAAACAAAAAAAAACAAACAAAAAAAAAAAACGGGAAAGGAAGTGTGTGCGTGTGTTCTTGTGCAAATCATCCAGTTTACCTACAAGTTTATGGAGAAAATATAGGTCTGTTACTTTCATAATTCTTGTAGAAGACACTCTGATATTAAAAATATTAGCTAAAAAGTGTTTAGCTTAGACTGCCTGCCCAGTTCTGCTTTAGAACATCGACACTCCTTCGGAGCACCACCTGTTTGTGTTCACAGTATTCACTTTACCAGAATGACTCAAGGAGTTTGGGAAAATTAATAAACAGATGGGGACAAACCAGCTCTTTAATGATGCGTTTGACTTAGACTTCCTTCTGTATGTGAAACTTGGCTAATCACTGATAATGGGAATGGGAAACAATATGTACATGACACGCTGAACACAAAATCTGAAGATGATAATATCAAAATAAAATAGGAGATGAATTACTTAGGAATCAAAGCTGAAACTGGTATCTGCATGTTGAAATTAGGAGAGGAAGAAAAAAGGGGAAATACAGGAAGAGCTTTTGTGACAGTGACATCCAGCCATCAGTCTGTTGTTCTGTGATAAAAGTCATGTATCATTCTCTCCTAGGGAAACCATGTATTACAACAGGCTGGTCAGAATCTGCCCACTGGGGTCAAGACTGAGATATGATCTCCCTTTCCTCTATTAACCTGTTAACTTGGCCCCCATTCCATACAGGTCTCATGCTGCTGCGTCTGGACAGAGACTGTAGAAATTTGCTTCAGCAGGCTGAGAAGTGACACTGTGGGGTGTGACATCAAAGCTACTGGCAGTGTTTGGGGGTTCAAACCCACACAACCAAAAGGGGTTTGCTCCCCTTTCATGCATTTTAGATGTTTGCTAATCTCTTAGGCTGAAATCCCCTGAATTTCTGTGCTTGTCCTAGCAATAGATGGTTATTGGTTGTGCTGCCTTATTGCTTACTGTACCTCAAAATCTATTATGCTGGAGATTTGTTGCCATGGGCATTGGACCCAGCACAGATTGGTTTTTTTCTTCAATGATTTACCTTTTCTTTATGCCCAATAATTCGTAATGCAAAGATACAAATAATACATAGCTGTGTAAGATCAGAAAACATAGCTACCAATAACCATTTAAAAATTACCCTTAATAATAAATTACTACACCATTGTAAGACTTGTCAAACTACAGGATTTCTACCAGCTCAGGATAATACTTAAAATGTTTAATCCCTTTTCAGATAAGTGATAGTGAGAACAGGGAAAAGGCAGACAGCCCCTTTTTTATTTTCCTTTGAAGTTAAGAGTCATATAAAATTACTCCTCTGACTCCCATATTTCCACTTGAAAGTAAGCAAGTTCCATTGTTTTGCACAAGAATTAATCAGGAAAAAAAAAGCACATTTGTTACTTCATGACGCTGAAAAGACCTACCCATGAGATATATCAATGGGAAAAAAATGTTAAAACTAATCAAAGAAAACTTAGAAAGTTTTTTTACAGAAAAGGTTAACATATATAAATGTCAAAGTTTGAATCCTCTACAGAATTTAATTTCCATATAACATCAGTACTTTAAGGAGAGAGAAGAGGGGAAGGAGGAGAGATGGATGCCTAAACCACTGAATATATCCTTGCCAAAAATAAATAAATAAAAAAGGTATCTATTTATTTCAATATTTTTTCCTAGCCACTGAAGAGGACTTAAGATACAAACCCCTGATTTGCTGGGGCATGCAACCCAACTTACTTTGGTTATTTCTTACTTAACTCCTTTTTTGTATAGAGCTTAAACTCTCCACACTAGGTCATTCAAGTCTTGAGTCACCAGGAAAAAGAAGTCGCTGTTTAAAGTATGGCAGACGACCAAAAGCTCAGACAGCTGCAATGAAGGATTAGTTGTGGGTTTTTCTCACTGCCTTGCTACAAACTGCATCACAGCTCTATGTTCAAACATTATTAAATGGGAATGTTTTCTCTGGCACTGACTACTTCTCCCCACAGTTTAAGTATTGAATTTTTTTAACTGAAGTAGCTTTGGTTTACAGCTCACATTAGAACTTAAAAACATATTTCCATAGTAGCTGGCATATGCAGGCAACTGTTTATTCTCAGTACCAGCCATAATAAACACTTGTACTTTTATAATCCAACAAATCTTTGTCTAATCACAACTCCGTTTTCAGAGCTGTAAAATTTGCATGCTATTTACCATTTTTCTTGAAGACTCTCTTGAAATGGAAAGATTTTCTAAGTGTGCTTCCATTATTAATACATGCCAATAATTCACTGTAAAGGATGTGAAGATGTATGGTGGGTATTGATGGCAGCAGTCTACTGAGAAAAACTTTGTAAAGCAGGACTTGCTATCAGATTTTCAGGGGAATAGTTTGTCTGGAAAGTATGGAGAAATGACACCTCCTTGGTTGGATGGGCTCTTCAGATGAATTAAGAACAGCAACTGACAAACTTTTGGGTTTATATTCTGGCATTCCAAAGCAGTAAACCTCTGGAAAACAGAGCAATTTGAATTTGCTTTTGGCTCATGCCTTGTCAACAGAAGTAATGAAGGTCTGCTTGCAGAATTGCTACGGCAAATGAAAGGGCCCAGCAGGACGTTTCTATTCCCACTTAATTTGCCAGAACTGATCATTCTAAAAGTATTTGTTTTTCATAGCTGATTTTATTGGCAATTGGAATTGCCAAGGCACAGAAGTATGGAGCCTGAAATGCTCTTTTATGGGAGGAGAATTAAGTTTTGAGGAGAAAAATCACTACCACCCTTCCTCTCTTTTTTAATGAATGTTGTTATTTATGAGGATGAATTAGCAAGGAGGCAGTAATAAAAAGAATTGCTATCAGTAAGAGTAGGCATTGATTTGAAAAGGATTACACCCTTAGCAGAGTCTGTGAAATGCACTGATTTTCAACCTGTGCATCTGCTCCCTTGTCCAAGCTTGAGGTCTTACATAAGTGAGACTGTCCTGACAGCCAGCAGTCATGTTTTTCACCTAAACAAATACCCACTTCAGTGTGACGCTGTTCCTGACTCAGTTTAATCCTCAGCTTCACTGCAGTTTGCTGCAGCTCACTGTCATGCAGGACTCTATTCAACAAGAAAATAAGCCCAGGACTCACATGCATGCAGCCCCCTGTGCTACAAACCTGCCAGAAGATGGACTTCACCCACCATTTGTCTCTAAGTGGTGATGGAACGACATTCAGATGGAACTATTGCATACTTGCTTGTGTGCAGTGACAGAGCATCAGAGGCCAACAGCAGCTACCAGAATAGCCAGCTTTGTTACTAGGAATGTGAGTAATTATTAAAATGTGTAACTGTACAGCTCTATAGCAGGCTATATTACCACCAGTGTGGACACAGTACTAATACTGCATTCAAAAGCCTGTCACACAAACACTGGTGTGTTCAACAAGATGATGTTTCCATGAGCATCAGCATCACACTGTAAACAGCCACAAGAAGAAATGGAGACAAATCTAAATATCCCATCGGGTTAGGCAGAAGCTCCTAACATCTGAGACAGAAGAAATGGAGACAAATCTAAATATCCCATCGGGTTAGGCAGAAGCTCCTAACATCTGAGACAGACAACTCACAACTGCAGGAATTTGGGATGGCAGAAGGGAGGCAGGAATATTCCCACAGCCTCACAAGAGGAGCTGGCAGGATCAGAGAAGTGGAAGAAGAGACACTAAGTTATTACAATCACATGTAAATGTTGGCATTTAACAATAGCATCAGGAAAAGAAAAATCAGTTAAAAGAACCTGAGGATGCTGAAAAAGCCACAATAAATACTGAAGAACTGGAAGAGGAGCTATTTCTCCTCAGAAAACAACAAGGGTTTGAGAACTACTTGTACTCATTAAGATGGAACTGGCTTGGGACTATGTGTAGTGGAAATTAAGAAAGCCAGAAAAAAATCCACAGACTCTTGAACAAAATGAAAAAGGGATCACAGTGCCATTTCACAAGGCTGCAAGAGTATCCATTGCCTCCTCAAATTAAATGGAATGGTAAAAGACATCAGACTTACTTTAAGTAGGCTTAAGAAAAATAAATCACTGGCTAATGGACATCTTAGTAAATAATGAAATCCCCACCTGAGAAGGAACAATGGCAGGGGATTTTAGCTGCAAGATCAAGAGCTGAGGAAATGAGTGAACATGAGAAGGGACCGGCTAAGGAAGCCTTGAAAACCTAATCACAAGCTTGCCAGAAAATTGATAATACCTGAGAGACTTACAATAACCACTGAAAAACTCTTCGATGAAGAGGACAAATCAAGGTTCATAGGTACCCAGTGTAATCTGCTAAAGTCAAATGAATTACACAGCAGGTAACTCTGGTGCTGTTTTTACTGGTAGAGTGAAAATATGGCAGTATTTTACCATGTATTTTGCTTTTTAGAAAAGATAATAGGAATTTCAGACAATTAGTGCTGGAAAGAGGAATAAAGTTCTTTAACTGGAGAGAAATAATTCTGGGTAGCAAAACAAAGAGGTCCTGGAATTTATTTTTGTCATCTCGTACCTACTGCAGTCTATGCTACCTGCTCCACCAACAGGCAAGGCCTGATTAGAAGCTTTATGCAAGTATTATTTCCACATGGGATGTACAGCCATGGAACACCTCAGGCTCCGGAACCTGAATCACAACCACTGCTCTTGGAGCCTTTGAGGCTTTGCACTGCAGCACCTACAGATAGCACACAAGAGCTGGGGCACCACAGAAACAAACAGCCAGAGCTTGGCAGAGCTCTGAAATCAGTTTAGTAAATGGTGATAGCAAAAAAGTGAACCAAAAATGCTGTAAAACAAAGGCAATGTAGATGGATACAGCCATTTCCAACCAGCTCCACCCCTTTTAACGGTGGGATTTCTGGATTTGAATGCTAGAGTATCAAAGATGTATTGGGTATCACAGAATCATGTAATCACAGAACCACAGAATATGCTGAGTTGGAAGGGACCCACAAGGATCATGGATTCCAGCTCCTGGCCCTGCACAGGACACCCCAAGAGTCACACCATGTGCCTGAGAGCATTGTCCCAAAACTTCTTGAACTCTGTCAGGCTCGGTGCTGTGACCACTCCCCTGGGGAGCCTGTTGTGTATCACCCTTTGGGGAAAGAACCTTTTTCAAATATCCAACTCAAACCTTCCCTGACGAGTTCAGGCTGTTCCCTGAGGTTCTGTCGCTGGTCACCACAGAGCAGAGATCAGTGCCTGCCCCTCCTCTCCCCCTCACGAGGAAGATGTAGACTGCAATGAGGTCTCCCCTCATCACTGGTTGAACTCCTGAGGACAAAATTTGGAGTTATCCATGCAGGCTGGAAAGCAGAAAGACAAGAGAGGACTCCACAGCAGTAACCTCTCCTTTGAGCATACACATACCTCCAACAAGAGAAAACTAAGGATAGATTGGAGAAGCTACCCCCGTAGGATATTACATGTATTTCAGGGGGTGAAGGGATGGTTTACAATCAACTGCTTGTAAGCAATGATTAAAAGCAAATTTCAACTCTTACATAAAATTAAAATGAGTGGAGTGCTAATATTGTGTAGAACAAAACCATGAGGAAATGTGATACACCCTCTGTCAGTTCAAGGCACACAGCAAGCCAGATTCCAAAAGCCAGATTCCACAAGCCGAGCTGGGCAAATCTCCGAAAGTTAAAAGGCTCTTGATAGATTTTCATTTTGAGATTAAAACACTCTGCCCATCAACTTCACTGGATTAGTTGTGATTTTTATTAAGGCAGTTAAAAAAGCCAATCTGATCTTCCAAACATCTTTCACACTCAAATTCAAGTGTTTCACTGCTGTCATATGCTGAAGGACACTGAAACCTCATCCTATGGATTCTCCTTCTAATTTCCTGTAGACACTCAATAGTGTAGACTACTATAGCTTATATAAACTATAACATCAACAACTTGGCAAGCTAGTGAAGACCATGTTTTGCCTCTTTAAAAACTCAAAGCAGATTATGGGTTTGTAATTCACTTCCATTCAGCTGAATTACAGTTCAGTCATAGGAGGTGAATGCTCATCTGAATGCTCACATGCACTGAATGCTCATCTCCCCTTGATGCAAGCAAGATGAAACCACTTGCAGGACGTGATCCTTGAAAACAAAAGAGGGAAGCATGGGATGAAATCCTGTATCCTTCTCTGAGTTCAAGGGGATTTTTGCTCTTAGTAGACTTAGGCACTAATTCATTATTCTTCTCTATCAGACTTTTTTGGTCTGTACCAATACTTCTGTACTGGACTTTGCCATACAGTTAATAAAAATGACATGAATTCACAGGTAAATATTTTTCATTATTCCATTGAAAATCACCTCAGCTCCCACCTGTACTTACCTTTGGATGAAAGCTGTGCAGATAGTCTCACCAGTCTGAAAAAAACACACAAACTCTTTTGTACAGAAAGGAATACTAAATCCATCAATCATCAGTATTTCATACAAGATTGGCCCCACCTCAGCAGGGACCACAGGTTGTTTCAACAGAAAGAGTAAGAACTGGTAGGAAGAAAAAATTATTTTTATTCTCAGTTTCACATAGTGGAATTTAATTCTGTTTTCAGGAAAGATCAACACTGCTGTCAGAATTCTTTAAGCAATGTTTACAAGATCATTAGTTGTGCTTTGTTAATCACCTTATTTCAGCTATTTAAATGTACCTTAATATCTTTCAGATGCACTGGGACTCATTATCACTTTATTCACCATCACATAAAAAGACATATATAAATAATACAACTCATAGCTCAGAAAGAGGAACTGTTATGTCTTCATAGTTCATAATCTGACAAAAGTTCTTGAAAATTTAGCTGTACTGCTACAACTTAGTAGAACAGCACTGAAATGAGGAACCTTAGTGTTATCCCAGAAAACAGAAATAGTCTGTTTTTGTTGTGTTTGTGTAAGGGAAAGAAAGCTCAAGAGGGAAACTCATATGCACCAGTTCTGCACAGTGAAAAGCCATGCTCACAGAAGAGTCAGTGCAGCATGGAAGTGACCTTTCAGGAGTGGATCTTGGGACAAAAGGTGCAGCTTAAAGAAGCATCTTTGAGGTATATCTAACTGGAACTACAGGTGATCAAAAACAATAGTAAGAAGCAATGGTGAGTCTTCACTTCTGTAAAATACTTCGTGGTGGTTTCACTCATCAGGATTCCTTCTCTTCCTCCACTTCTAACAGGTCATCAAGGAATTCCACAACTTCACCCTAGGAATGATTATATTTAACAGAAATAAATTAACCCTGTACTGCAAAATTGGTGGGAAATTTCTGCTATTTTGATCAAAAAATAAACCGTAACAATAGGTGGCCGAATATTTTCAACAGCCTCCATGCAGACACTAGTACAATAAGCCTATAAAATGCAGGTAAATGGCCCATACAGGGGTAGCCCAAGCATTTGTAGTGACACAGACCTTAAAAGAAGAAAATGTTATAAACATCACAGTAAATCTTCCTGTACTTTTACAGATACTTAAATAGACAATAAAATCCTCAAACTTGGAGAGGGATAAACGTTTAAAGCACCTGTTAAATTAGAAAGTTGTTAGAATACCATAAAACATTAAAAAATTTTAGAAAGCTTCAAAATTCACAGCCAAAGCATCTTGTAGAACTGTAACTTCAACTTTGTATATCTGCTCTAACCATTTAGGTCCCCTGTCACACCCTTCAACACACACCTTCTCCATTTTCAACCACGGATCTTCACACGCCATGCTTCTATGCAGCAAAAATGTGAAGAACCAGAGATACCAGAATGCTTTCCATACTGGAAACAGATACGCTGGGTTTAGATTCAGACCAGAAAATATTATATGTACAAGGTCCTCTCTGCTAACACAGGGGCACCAACACAATGTAACAATCCAACTTTCTTTAAAGTACTCCTAACGTAGTTCTATGTCCTATACCATAGAAACACAGTCCAGACACTTACATTTTGGGACTCAAAATGTTACAGTTTTCTGTTATGGTGAGGAAAGGGCATTAAAACTCTGTCAATGAAAATAATAAGAGGAAATAGATAATTTCTGTCTATTTTGAATACAATAATGGTATTATGCATACTGTGATTAAAAAGTATTAACATCACACTTTTAGGAAGTATGACTAGCCAGGAGAGAAATAATGAACCTAAGCAAACAAAAGTAAAAGTAGGAGGAAAGCTGGCTGAAATAACTGCTGGTCTTATTCTGTGCTTCACAGTTCCATCTCAAAAGATCACTGAGCTTTTGCAACTATGAAGTGCTTTTAGCAAGTCCTGAAGGATGGCAATTTGTTGTGCTTTGAATTTGTTCAAAAGATTTAAGTATCCAAATTCATATTATTGTCACACTTATCAGTAAGATAGAATTTTTCAGAAGACACACAACATACAGATAAAATCCAAATTTTTTATTTCTGGTATATTTTCAAACACAGAAACATGTAAGAAATGGAAAAGGATAGTTAAATGCAACAATATTAGGAAAAAAACCCAAACAAAATCTGAAATCTCTAGCGCCTGAAACTGAGCTCTAAAGGAAAGCATTCCAGAAGCTGTTGTGGTCTAATTAGATGTACTGAGGAGTAAGAGAGGCTGAAATATGGCAAAAATATAAAAACACTTGCTGAAACAATATACCTACATAAAATAAGCTGTAATACAACTGAATAATTGCCTGGGTGTCGGTTATTTTGGAAAAGGCAAAACCTCCAGATTAAAGACAAACAAAATCCCAGTTAAAATATTTTTGCCTTGTGCCTTCACAATCAAAATGTAAAACATTAGCAAGTTGTTACTAGAGCAGCTAGCAGCCCAATGAAAAGGTGCTAATGCTGCCTCAGAGGAGGCGATCACATTGTCTCACTGGCAGCGTGACCAGGTCGATCACTGTCCTTGTCCCATTAGCACCCACTTGACACTGCACTGGGAATTTAGCTGATGCCTTAGGTTTTAACTTTTATATTTTTCAAATCCTGTACTGCCTAGTGTAACTCTGAAGTTTCCTGTAGCTTCTTAAGTGCTGTTCTCTTATGCTAAGATAGACATAACAAAGCCTCTCCAGTTTGCTCTCCAAGAACACCCAGGCCGTCCTAGGTTGAAAAACTGTAAGCCATAATCTTGGGGAGAGGGGGGCAAGCTTGGGGAAATTCCGTCATTGGCTTTCACCAACCATCATTCTGGTTGGTGAATTTATGCTGATATAAAAGTGAGAAGAACTCGTGACCTGCTGTCCATTTTGGGATCCACTGAGGCAGGACCCTCTAGGCCCCAGAGGGTACCTCTGAAGGCCTTTCAAATAAATACCTCCTTTATTCCTTTATTCCTGTCTCACCTCTGTTTCTAGGTAGCCATTTAAGGCATCATAGCATGGCTGAGGTCAGTACATATTCCACAGGTGTTCATTCCAGGGAAAAAGCCTTCTGTCTGCTGATATCTAATAACTTTGTGCCAATCTATGTCTGAGATCTGGAGTCTGAAATGAGTCTTTGATACGATTTACTCCCTCAGTAAGACAGAGTCCCTCCTGTTACCTGGTGTGCTCTTTGGCTCCTCCCTACCTTTACAGAAAGAATATCCCATTTTCCATGCAAAGTCGGCTACAAACCCGTAATTCTTTCTGCTGCCAGCTACTCGAGGGCACAACAGCCACCAGCTCCAGCACAGGTAACATAAACACATCACTCAAGCCCAGGGCTGACATAAATCCTGGTGAGCAATCACTGCCCCAAAGCACGATGCAGCCGTCTGGCTGCTGGGTAGGAAATCGGGGTGTGAAGTCTGACTCAGGTCGGGAAGAGAGGAGTTTGCTGCCAGATCAGCACACGAATGATGGTTAGGCAGCCAACAAGTGGAAAGTACACACACGTGGGCTGCTTGGTCAGCTGCAGGGAAGCCCTTCCTCTGTGCCTGGCCCTCAGGCCACATTGTGTCCTCCAGGTTTGCCAGGTACAGGTTCAGCAGCTCTGTGGCACCCCACAACCTCCCTCCCTGTGCTACCATCCTCTTCCCTCTCCCAGTCCAGGGACAGTCAGTGGAAAGTGGGACTGACAGATTAAGGAGGTATGGGAAAAGATGGAACAGGTATAGCCTGAAATATGGGAGGCATGATATCGAACAGAAAAAGGGGAATGTTCCCAGACTGGTGTGAGTGGTAGGAGGAATCAGAGAAGCTGATCTGACCAACTGGAACCTCTAATTATCTGTTAGATATGCAAAGTGAGCACTCTTGGCATAGATTAACAACTGAACAGAGGCACAGACAGAAAGAACAAGTTTTGTGCCGCAGTATTTAGTTCAAGGTTTTACAGAGGGTATATGAGTAGGTAGATTATAATTAAAAATAATTTAAAAATAGAGTTCTTGGTCAATTCTGAATAAGCTAACCCAGGCTAGTGAGATTGGGGTACTCTTGTAAGAGAAGCTAGAGCATTGGGGAAAAAAAAGTAAAACTAAAAAGGAAAAGAACGCAAAACTCCTCACTTAGTACTGTTGGAGTCTAGGAAAAGTTTGGGAACTTTTCCTGCTCCTCTGGTTGTTTGTTTTACCCTCAGAGCTCCACAAAAAAGGCTTGGCCTGCGAACCAAGCTCATGGGAGCATTTGCCCCAACTTCTGGATGAGCTGAGAACACCAAAGAAATGAGGAGATGGTTGTTTAGTGTACCACAGACTATGTAGTTGTAGTTTTTAGGTTTTGCTATATATGTTATATGGAGCCAACATGGAGATTTTAGGGTGTTGGCTCCTTCTTCATCATCTTCTCCTCTCTTCTCCTTCTCTTCCTTTCTTCTCTGACATGAGTTCCTGTGATTTGCTAATTGGTAGATAGAATTTAGTGTAGAGGAGACATGTCAATAAGGTTGATATTCACTGGTTTTGGGAACAAAACAAGATACGTAAAGTTTTCTAACTGGTCAATAATAGATATAAAAGCTACCTGCTTCTGGTAGCCATTGGCCATTCTGTCTTCGTGTTCCTGGAGGCCACAGCACAGTCTGTGCCTCTGAAACTTTGATAAGAACAAGAAATAAACAAGCTTTGAAACAGCAGAAAGAAGCCTCATTTCATCTTTTCGGAACATGGGACACTGAAACAAGGAACACAGTTGGGCCAGATGTCAGGGTCCAAAGAAGAACACCTCCCCCCTGACAAGTACCTCAGTGTCCAAGACCACAGTATGCACTGGGCCAGGCTCTTCCTTATGCAATATTAAATGTCGCATTCACACTCACAAAGCACAGCTTTTTTAAAGAAACCTTGGAGACTCCTAGCCAGCTATTAAAATAAAACAGCAAAGAGGAAGAGCTACCAGTACCCTGGCTCAGTTGCAGCACACTTGAGGCTGATGGTCCAGCACCAACTTTTCTTTTGACAGCAGCATTTAAAACCAGCAGCAAGCAGCACTTGCACTGCTCACTGACAGACCCAGACACTTTGCCACTGCTTGCAATGATTGCCTTCTTCAAAGGCAAACATTAATCATTCATGGATCCTTGCCTCCACCTGCAATCTCTTCTGTCCTTTCTCAGTGAGAAAACAAAAAGTTACGGGAAACAATTAGCTTCCTTGTAATAACCCATATTTTCCAATCAGATCTGCTGATGGCCCTTTGTATAGGTATTCCGTATGCACTGCAGTGGGATAGCCAGCTCTTCATGGAAGCAACAGAGAATATAAAAAAAGATAGTGTTCTAGAATGAATTCAGATCTACAAAAAATTATTAACTCTGGACATGCTTTTATGTGTGATTACCAGTGAATGAATAGGAAACAGCTTTTATTCTAACTCGTCAAACAAACAGCCTTAAGAGACAACACACAGAGCATGAAGAATTGGCTGGATCTTTGTTTCTGCATAATCTATGACCTAGAAGGAAAATTTGTATCTCACAAAAGGTACCCCGGTTGTCCTTCAGAGCAAAAATTCAAATTTTGCTAAAGTTCAAAGACCTCAATGATTGGAAACTTGTTCAACAGTGAGAGCAACAGATTTGATTCCCTTGTGAACTGGGTGTAGGTGATTAGGTTGTGATAGAGGGAAGGGTTGCACAGGTGGCCACTGTGAGGAGAGGTCAAGGCTGCCCAGTAATTAATGATTAATTGTCCTGTAACTGCCCTAGTAAGTAATGGGAGTAGTCACAAGGATTAGATTATGAAAACCACCAGATTTTGTTCAAGAACAAATAGTCACCTTGCAAGAGTGAAGACAAAGGTTTGATGGGAATGACTGTGGAGGACATGAGCTCCATGGACCTGGCAGAATCTGCACACACACACCACACAGCCCACTGGCCAGCAATGCTTTGGAGGGGGAAAACATTATTTCAGGGTAACAGTGAGGCATGTGTCAATGAGTGGCTCAGCCTGAAAGGTTTATTCAGCCTTCAAGCAAGAGAAAGTTTCTTGATCTAACCTTCAGTTAAAGCCTGAGAGTTCGCTGTAACCACCTCAAAGCCCTGCCGGAACCTCCATGAGCTGTACAGTCTGGGCTGGACATTCCTCACATTCTAGCTGGGTTAAAAATAAGAAAATCCCTCAATTCTTTGTGCAGAAAAATTATTTGGCCCTTAACTTATTCATTTTTCAGACACTTAGTCCACAGCGTGACCCAGTTGTACATGCTTTTAGGGCTTTTTTTTTCAATATTAAAAGAGCTTAGTTGTTTTTCACATGAATATTAGCTACTTTCTCAAATATTTTTCCATTTCATTTTAACGATATATTCTGAACCTTTAACTGTTCTTTTCCCATATATTACGGAGATTACAGCACACTGCAGTTATTACAGTAGTATTTTACAGTAAACCTGTAAATGTGCTTTCCTTTTAACATATTTATAATGCCTATAAAACATGAATCAACCCAATTTCAGAGGAACTTGAACATTGCTCCGATTGCACTGAAAGCAGAAGCCTTCCAGTGGCTTTTTTCTTGAGCTCTACTTATGCTCTCTTGCCTGCTTTATGCTGCCTGCAGAAGCTCAAGAGAATCTGGGCAGTAGAAGTTCCTCCTAATGCCAGTACCTTCACCTTGGAGCCATCCTACCATTTAAGCCCAATCACACTGGCAGCTTCCCATGCAAAGTGGCTTAAATGGAAGAAGGAACACCTTTGACCAAGACCACACATCCAGTGGTGCAGTAGCATGAGGAGAAAGCACAGAAAGATCCAGCCATATGGGAAGAATCTGCACTAGGAAATGATGATAGGGGAAAAAAAAAAATCTCATTTTCTCTTTTTTTTAGAAAGGTATATGTTGAACAGAGACCATAACACTGTCCATTAGCTGGCAAGTCTTTCTGAAAAAGCTGCCACCAGCTCTTCTCAGGGCAGCAGTGCTGTTGGAGCTGTGCTAGTCTGAGGTCACAGGCAGGGCAGAGTTTACAGGTCTGCACTTACAACTTGCTGTTATGAGCACATTTGTGTAAATCATTTGAACATATGCAAGGAGTTAGTTAATAAAGCTCAAAATACAGTGTTAGCAATTCCCAAACAGAAAAATAGGCTAAATTCAGACTACTATTTGCTATCAGTACTCCACTGGGGTCCTTGGGTTTTGGTGCTATTCTGTACATTCTCTTTCCACCCGTCACATTAGTTCAGTACTTATTCTTCTTTGCATCACATGGGTGTGATGAAACATATTTAATTTCAGCCACTACACAAATGAACACACACTATATACAAATAAAAAGAAAGACATGTCAAAAAAAGTGTGTCAAAGCTGCCAACAGCTTTTCACCTACTGATTAAGTACTGAAAGAAAAATCACATCGTAGGCTCATCCCCGCCAAATACTTGTGGTTCTTATGTAATTTAGACCAGCTAAGTAGCTATCCCCCCCAAAAAACATTCCATAAGAGCGCTGATTTTATGGGCCAAAAACATGTCTCATACAATTAGTGTGGTGCTGAAGCTACATCTCCACCAGCTGAGTGCCTGGCTCTTAACAGCACTTCAGTTTGCTACTTAAATCTGTGCAATACCAGGAGCTGTATCCATGATAGCCTTGATGCATTACACATCTGAACAGAAATCAGGAAGGTTGCCTATCCATGGCCAACTAAGATGACAACACTGTAATGTTCTTTTAACTTCCCTGTGGAAAACTGCAAGGATATTTAAGAATAATTACTTTTTCTTAAAAGTAATTTGTAGCTAGTTGGCACTAATAGTCTGTGTCACCTCTACCGTGTTAAATGTTTGAATTAAGAGTTTTTCATTTCCTTGTGGAAAAACATTAATAAAGTCATACAAGCAGGACAGTATTTCTTGTAGTAACATATGCAAAAATCATTACTGTCTGTCCCAGCCTCTGCAATTACTGCTATGTATTCCTGAAGAAGCCACAGGTTTTCACTCGTTTTGCTAACAGGATTTAGAAAGACACATGGATGGTCTGGGATATGGGAGCAGTGAGAAGTCTGAATAAAATGAGATTCTCCACTTGAAAATAATGACACTCACACAGGAAGGGATCCTCTTGCCACATCAATCCGTTTGCTTCCGTCAAGGAAAAAACAATTTTTTTTTTTTGCAGATTATCTTGTGGGCTCTCATACTGGCTCACAAGCAACTTCACAGACAGCAAACATGGACCACAGAAACTCACAGAAGGTATGGCCTATGGCCCAAGAAGCACATGGTTTAAATAAACAGAGTGCACTTAGAAGAGAGCTCGCCTCCATTCTTAACAATTTTTAATAAAGTTTTTACTGTAATGCCTTATCTGGGGTTTTAATCAGTTTTCAACATTCCTATGGAACAAACTTTTCTATCTGTGCCAGGAGAAATATTAAACAAAATAAAAAATTCCACTTATACTACCAGGTCCTGCCCACAGAGCAGAAACTGCAAGGTAGTGGTTTTACCTTTGTGCTATTCCTGCTCTGTCTGCACTCCCTGGAAGTCTCCTGCAGCCAAAGACAAGTTCTGGTAGCCAGGGATTTATGAGTTCACTACCAAAAGCCAGTGCCAGGCCAGAGGCATGGACAGGCTCCATCCCTCCCAGGTTTTTGGGCCCTAGCACAGAAGCCCTCCCACTTTTCCCCTGGGAAGGAGAATGGTAACTGTCCTAACACAAAGAGAGTGTGCGGTGGGGATATCTGTGGCATGGGCAGGCCCAGTAATTTTGGTTGTTTAATCCAAACATATAATCCAATGTAATGTGACTTCCTTGTCAGCCCAAAAGTTTAACTGAGGTTTTCACTGCACCTCCCTCCTGCAGATTGCAAGGTCATTTGTAATTGCCCTGCTGAAAGGAGCTGCAGGAATGAATGCCAGCAAATGAATGCTTGTTTATTCTACACACAGTGCTGGAGGATGAAGATTGTTTCTACAACCCCTTCTTCAAACAACATATGGGGAAAGTCCTCAAAATGGACTTCTTCACCCCCTCCTTAATTACTCATGCCAATGCTTTGAAGCAGCAGATAGGAAAGAAGGAAAAAAATTAGGTTGACGCCTAACATAAGAAAATATTATGGACAAAGCACAAACCAACAAGGGAATATAAAAAGTGCTCAAGTATTTCACACTTCAATGAAAATCCATATGGACTAGTCCTCATCTAAGCTTAACCTTACAGCAAGCTTATTAAACTGTCTTTCAGGTTTTATCACAATGGAAAGTCTTCCTGAAGTCTGGTAACCTTGCAATGGAATTTTACATAGAGTTGTTTTCAGATCACAAGAATACTGAAGGCAGCACAGACATTATGTCTCTGCTATAAAATATTCTCTCTCCCTATGTGTTGGATAACATAAAAATTGCAAAGGTGATCTCATCTTTTAACATAAAACATCTTTGTCTTTTCTAACTAGAAAAGACCTCGGCAGTGCTCATTACAGGTATCCTTGCCCCATGTAATAACTGAGTACAGCTCTTTCTTTGTCAATGCCAACAATATTTCATCATTTAAAGATTTTTTAAACCTCTAAATGAAAGGTCCCAAAAACAAAGCAAAAGGCAATCCAAAAAGTCCCAAGAATTATACTTTAATTTCAACTGCAGAAGAAAAAGAAATGCCTTTTCAACAATTTAACTACTTTTCTTGCACCAAAATAAAAAATCCCTTTTACATATTTTCCAGTGTAAATAGTAGTCATTATATGTTATTTGACCACAAATTCCAACCATTTATAAAGCATGACTGGGTGACCAAAATGCCACTGAGCAAAAAAAAAAAAAAGAAAAACCCAGATAACAAGACTTCCTTTGGACAAAAATTACAATTTAGGTGGTTACTTCTGGACAAAATCACAAGGATCTTTAAATCTAACTTAAACAACATTTCAGAAAAAAAAATGCAGTCTCCCCCCCACCCCCCCAAAACACTAAACCCAGAAAAACATTTGGTTTAAATATATATACACCATTTCTCTGCCCCCTGGTGTTACAACTCGAAAACTGGGTTTTCTTTTTTTTCTGTGGGCTTACATATTTAACTTTGTGTTAATTCTGTCCATGTTTTTCTGAATGGTACATGATGTTCTTTGCATTTGTTCTTATATTTCACTTACCAAACAAAAATTTGTTATAAATTGGTCATGGTTACAAGAAGACTTTTCCATATTAGTGAGATCCTGGAATTACAGCTATGTATCATCCTCACTTTAAATGTGATTGCTGCTTTTTTGACCAAGATTTCATTTCTAGAAAACTCACCTCATCATCATCCATCAGATGTTCCTTTGCAAATGCATACATTTCCAGCTGGAGTGTGGTAATGTTGTGGTATCGAACTGCCTCCTACCAAAAAACACCAAAATTTCTGTTATTTTAGGGTAGCAAGACAGCGGAGCGTCACCACATGCCACCTGAAACTATCCCAGTGGAGTCAGACCCGGACCTAGGAAAGGTAGATCCCAGGCAGGGCACATACTGCTTGAGAAAGGAAACAGCAAAACAGCAAACAGCTTATTCCAAACTCTTCTGCGGATCTTCCCAAGCACAGGCTCCCTCAGTGCAAGAACAAAGCACTCTCCTCTTTCTCATGTTTCAAAGCACTGGCGAGCCTGAGAGTAAGGAATGAGACTGCCAGGGCTGAGCAGCAGCCTGTGCCTGCATTCCAGTGGGCTTTGGACAGGAGAAAGCCTCTGTCTCCCTGCGTGCTGGCGAATGGCACAGGCACTTCTGGGAAAGAGGCACACTAAGCTGTTTTGCATGATAATGACTCACTGCCCAGCCCGAGCTCCTCCTCCGGGAGCCCTGCAAGGTCACTCACCTGTCCCTCCTCACTCCCTGGCTGCGTGCCCAGCAGCAGGGTAGCTCAGTCACACACTCTCTTATTTGTGAATACCGACTGTAATCTACTTTGATTATTCCATTTAACTCCATTGGGGGAAGAAAACAGGAGACTCCCTCTTTCACAAGAACATCTGAAGATTAGTGCCAGGGCCAAATGTTGCTGTCACCCCATTACTGCCTTTTGAAAATAAACCAGAGGCATTATGGTTTTCATGGCAAGTGATCAGGACAGCAAGCAACGTCTGTTTATAGCTACATAGATCAAAGTACAAGAAAATACAGCTGGGTGCATTTAATATTTTGTCTTTAGAAATCAAATTATCTGTAGTCCCCAGCTACAGAAGTTATCAATGAAACATTCAGAGTGCATGTGTAGGGCCCTTGTTCTGCCCTCTCTGCACACGTATGCCAAATCTGTCTGCAGTTTGCAGTTTCATACTGTTGCTACCCCTCACTCCCACCACTACCAAATGGTGTCTCCAATATGGTTATAAAGCATGGTTCTCTTCCCAAAAGCGGTGACAAAGGAGCACTCCCCTCCCCCTGTGAGCTCAGATTTGTGGCTGCCTGAAAGAACCAAATGCATTTTTGCTGCCTTCTGTCCCAGCTGGCCCTGCAGGGCAGGCCTGGGCTCCCACTGTGCCAATAAAGTGTGTGCTCTAAGAGGCATGACCAGAAGGCACTAAATCTATTTTGTGGAACATGTATTGCTAGTGACTAACTAGTTGTACAGCCCATATGACTGATGCCTAAGCAGTAACTGAGGTGTCACAATTGAGCTGCATGACTTAAATCCTGGTTACAAGAAATGTTGGAAAATCCAATTTGATGTTACAGTCCAGGCTGTAAAACTACCTTGGACCTGGAAATTTAAGAACAGCATGGAAAACCATTTTTAAAATAGTTTTCCAAAGCCAGATGATAATTGTTGCTGGATGGACTGGTGTCTTCTTTGCAGTAACCATTTTAATTCAGATAATTAGATGCAATACAGTCCTGAGCCTTTTTTCCATCCTCATCCACCCAACTGTGTTCTAAATGGAGTAAGTGGAAAGTCAGTTTAGCTGGAGTTACCATATCCAGACACATTCCAATGCCCACAGAACCTGAAATAACAAGCGAGTGGGCAACCGTGTGTTGGCAAATAGTGATTCACAAAAGCCTGAATGTCACTTAGAGATTTCATCATCAGAGACTTCAGGGGCCAGCTGCTTTATTTATAGAGGTACATAAAGATATAAATATGCTTAAGTGACAGAGAAGTACCAGCATGAGTTTAATTCTCATCATATATTATATCCTATCGTAGTACATTTCAACAGAAAGGGAAGAGCTAAAATGACATTCACTGCTTACATGACACACTACACCTCTGTGTACAACTTTCTATATTATTTTAATAAAACAGTACGTGTTAAACTCCAGAACCAGCAGATATCCCACATTTTCCCAACCTCTGACCCACTGAGTTTCAGAGAAATATTTGAATGTGTCTAGAAGGCATTTTTGGTGATTCACCTACCGATCTGGGCTGAAAATCCTCCTCTTTAAGTCCCCATTTGTCTTTGTGGTACTGGTAATAGACCATGTTCTGTTTCATTACTTCATCTTTCTCGTCAAACAGGAGGTAACTAGCAGCACAAGAAGCTGCATTCTTCATGTCATTCACTAATTAATAAACACACACCAAAAAAATCCAGGTAAGGCAAACAAACAAATTCCTATTATTATCTAAACTCTGGAAAACTCAAATGGAAACACAGCCCATAATCTACCTCCTCACCAGCTGCACAGAGAAAAAAGAAATTGCTCCCCAGAAAGGATATGCTATTTTTGTGTTCTGAAACACATAAGGCCATGATTCAAAAATCAACTAATCATCAACCTCTGATGGTTTTCTGTGAAAAACCTAATCAAATCTTCCCCCCAGGTAACCTAGTATCATCCCACAGCTTGGTGATATGCACTGGAGCATTTATTTAAAAAACAAACAAAAATACATTAAACCCCTCCATACTTCTTTGTACTAGGATTGATGAAGAGGGAAGAGTCAAGGTGTAAAGTGTGTAATCAAACAACACAAACTAAAGTCCTTAATGGATTGATGCTACATGGCTGATGTACCTTCTCTTTGATATTGGAGCCTGCAGGAACAGCTATAAGGGCTACTTGTGTTCTTTAAAGTGCAAGTAGCTCCTCAAGAAACCACAAAATTCACTGAATAATCTACCTATCAAATATGTCATCACTAAGCACCAAACACTACAATTTCTTTAAAGTGGTCCCCTCTCTCTTCAAAACCCATTTAGCTCTATTCTAACAGGATTGTAAGAATCCACCATTAAATACTCTCTAGGTTTGTCTGTGGAAGAAATTTTGTCCCATGTCTCTTAAACTAGAGTGATACAGGGAGCACCAGGAAACTCAGATTCACTGTCCCAGAACAGTTTAAAATGCAGATTCTGGAGGCCACTACTTACATTTTAAAGCATTAAATTAGAGGGAAAAGATTATGAATGGAATCTGTCCCACATCATCCAACATCAATGTTATTTAAGCACAATAAATCACTACTTACATTTATAATATGCAAACTGCAAGTAATGGTACATGGTGGCCACAAATTTTTCAACCACAAAGCCTCCTATAATGGGTGTCAGATTGCTCTCACACTGCACTTTGCATGCAAGGACTTCAATATAATGATCTGGAAGGAAGAAAACAGCAACAGAGCACATGGATAGCACAGAGTGAATTGTTATAATCCCTCCCATCGCCACCCATTAAAATTTGGCCTTATAATGCTCTCCTGGCTCCTGTGCATCTGGACCTTGCTGCTTGGAAGTACTGAGAATCTACAACTCCATCTGAAATACGCTTTAATTGTTGGTATTAGGCCCTTTCATAAAAATCTGAATTACATCAAAGCTGGAATTCCAGAGAACTGAGCACTTAGGTTTCACTGACACCTACAGGCAGCATGTGGTGCTGGGTTTTAGAGCATTACAGAGAACTGCATTATTTCCTAGCTGTAAACTTAACAATGCTTTCCTTCCTTTTTTAAATTTTGCAAGCCTTCGCAATTTCATGATAGTACTCTACAAATAAGGTCCCCGTGCTGCTGAGTCCAACTGTGTCACAGACAGATACAGCAAGTGATTGCAAAACAAACCACTGATGGCTGCATTTTGGGCCCAGAGTTCGGCTGTTCTAAGAGAAAAGAAAGAGGAGAATATGCTGCTCACCACAGAACAACTTTCAGCCAGGAATATGTAAGTTCACAAGCTTACCCAGTCTACAAAAGCTTGCTATAATGCAATACAGGACTACCTGTGATTTTATCTCCAAGAAAATACATTTCAAGAAAACCTTCCAACAAAAAGTTTCAAGCATTTTCCAGATATATCACATTCATCAACAGCATGGGAAACAAATATCCTAAAGTCTTAGTTTCCCTGTTAGTCACATTTGGCAGGTGAAAGAAGTTAGCTAACCTTGTGACCAAGACTAAAGAACATTTTTCATCCCTGACAACTCCTAACATGAAGAACACTGGGGTTAACTAAAAATAACTGCTGAAGCTAACTAAAAATAACTGGCCAAATGAAATTACCAGACCCCTCTTTTACAAGAGCAGTGGAATCTCCAGACACAGCAGTGCTCAATTCCAGCCAGCACTTAAAGCACTTAAAGATCTGAGTCCTTCAGCAAAGTGATCCCACACAGTGAGGACAGCTGGTTTCCTAACATAACTCACTGCTCAGTGATAAATACACACCTAGTGCAAGACCCAAATACTTCTGGTTAACACCCACTGCTACATCTGCTTTCTGCAGACCCTTGGAGGTAGAATATCTCTCCCTGGAACACGAGCACAATTCAGCCTAGGCAGTGCAAATAAATTTGAATGTTCTTATCTCAAGACCAAAATAGTTGAAATGCATGCACGTGGCCATGGTGACATCACACAGTAATTCCTACCTTTCCTTCCCATCACTACTGCTGGGAATTGTCCTTCCCTTCCAAGGAGGAAAAGAAAGGGTGACAGTAAGTGTCAATCACAGCCGAGCATGGACAGTACGCTTTACAGTGGCTTGGGGATTGTTCTGATGTCAGGGCTCTGACCCACTGGGAATAAATCTGTGTTTCTTGCTTTACCACCTGTGATTTGCCCTTCACTCCTTATTTGCTGCCCTAGGCACCTGCCTGTTTTGCCCAAGAGCAAGTCGAGGCTTGAGGAATAGCCCACAATAGCTATACCATGTCAGCTGGTGGATACCATCTGCACACCATGAGAAACTGGAACTGCTCATGTATAAACATACTTCACCAAAGTTTTCCCTCACCAAGACATACTAAGGCTTTAGGACAAAATGTTGGAATGTTTTTCCTTAGGGCAACTTAAAAACATGAAAAATACAAGAGAATTTCTAAGTTTATTGAGGAAATATGCAGGTGTTCTCCACACAAATATTGTCAACAACACTGAGCTGTCAGAGCATGGCAGAAATTACTTGTTTCTTTCACTGCCAAAAAGCATAGGAAATGTATATGTGCCATTTTGACAACAATTGAAGAAGTTGATGTTCCTTTTCCTTTGCACAGCAATGGAATTTTTTTTGGCTACATGTACAAAATATAGATGTTACCCACTAGTAAAACTCTAATGTAGGAAAGATTAAAAATAGCCAAGAGAACCTTGTCATATTTATGAGAAAGGATATATAGATGACCAGACCTATACAAAGCTGATTTCCAAGGCAGGCTAACCACTGAGCCTCAAAGGTGGCCAAACTGATACTGAAATAATGGTCAAGAGACCTGACTGGATGAGCACTGCTACCCAGATGGAGCAGTTGTTGTTATTCACACATCTATGTTACTCTGACACAGAACTTCCATGTTAATGTAAGATCACTGTTCCGACTTCCTGATAGACCTCATTTAGGTTACTGAAGAGAGCAAAAATGTAATCGAGAATTCAAGCAGTTTTCAGTGAATCTATTAAACTCCTACTGGCCCAAACTGAGGAACAGGACTTGGGTAACCAGTCCTACAGATAAATTGAAATGTACCTTGGGGACATTTTTCTTTCATGTTTCCTATCCACTTGATGCCTTAAATGGCTAACTAGAAACAGAGGCGAGACAGGAATAAAGGAATAAAGGAGGTATTTATTTGAAAGGCCTTCAGATGTACACTCTGGGCTCCAGAGGGTCCTGCCTCACTGGATCCCAAAATGAACAACAGGTCACGAGTTCTTCACACTTTTATATCAGCATAAATTCACCAACCAGAACCCAGCCATTGATGGAATTTCCCCAAGCTTTCCCCCTCTCCCCAAGATGAAGGTTTACAGCTCTTGGGCCTAGGACGGTCTGGGTGTCCTTGGAGAGCAAGCGAGAGAGGCTTTGTTATGTCTATCTTAGCATGAGAGAACAGCACTTAACAAGCTACAGGATACTTCAGAGTTACACTAGGTAGTACAGGATTTGAAAAATATAAAAGTTAAAACCTAAGGCATCACACTCACCTGCAATGGAAAGATAGAAGTCTTTAAAATCTCTGATCTCTCGGGAGCCTTCACAGGCTGCTATGCAGTCATCATAAGCTTTGAAGAACTCGGGAAGAGCCAGTTCCATGTCCGAGATGGATGTCCGCCAGTTGTCACCATTGTACGCTCTCACAGCCCTGACAAAGAGAGTCTGAGAAATTGGCAGGAATGAATCAGCAGTAACTGACCCATGAGAAGGGTTGTGTAAACTCAAACACAGTAAATTATGTCTCCACATTTCTGGATGACTGTATGAGCTGCTCTCCAGGTGATGTGAGGACAACAAATACGGGAGACTAATGGATTTCACCAGGTATTTCCTAGAGAGCACAGTATGTCATTCCATTTCCAATCAAAAGAAAAGCCTGCTGGAGAGAAGTAATGGTGTGAGTCTAAAGCACAGGTTGTGATAGAGATTTTCAATGGGATCTTACTGCCAAATGTCTGAGATATTTTTAAGCTGTGCCACTACAGCACTCATGAATTTGGGTAACTATGCACCTGCTCAGCTCCAGTAGTGATCTGCATGTAGCA
The DNA here is from genome assembly GCA_013396875.1 of Vireo altiloquus. Classification (NCBI taxonomy): domain Eukaryota; kingdom Metazoa; phylum Chordata; class Aves; order Passeriformes; family Vireonidae; genus Vireo; species Vireo altiloquus. Next base: position 92,239 of record VZRF01007021.1, read on the forward strand.
GCTTTCAGGTACCCCACTGTCTGTGATTTGCTGTGATTCATTTATGGAACAATGAAGTGCAGGAGAGGTGAGAGTTACTGAATGCATCAAAAAGGCAGAACAAAGACAACTGAGATGACAGAAAGAGGGAGATTAAGAACAAGAACACATAAGCAAATGAAATCCCTGAATCTCACCCAATAAGAGGAGTAATAGAACAGTTCCAAAACAGCAGACTCTTCTGAATAAAAAGCATACCTCATATGGCTTTGTCTCCAGGTCTTTAATATGCTCCTCAGCATCAGGTATGCTCTTATAGTAGGCCATATTTCTTTGCATCATTTCATCGTCTGGATGCTTCAGAAGAAATGTGTGAGCTGCTGCAATAGCTTTTGGAAGATTATTAGCCTAAACAGGGATAGGGAAAAGAAGGTGTTAAAAAAGATTAACTGGAGAAGAAAAAAAACCAAAACAGTTCAAAGGTTCCCAGTTTTCTTAATGAATTTTTCTGCATTCTCTATATGCAAAAATTTACTTCTACTTAAAGTCTCAGTAGATACAACAGAACAGTAAAACTGATATAATTCTCCTCAGTTTTACTCCTAGCTGCATCACTGCAAACACTTTTTTTTAACTTTAGAAGCCTATTATTTTCATAGATAGCATAGATGTTTTGTTGTAAATCAAAAAGATTAGGTTTTTTTCCCTTCCCCCTCCCCTGTTCACAGAGCTGACAAGGCAAAAGTGTATACCAGGGCTCCTAGGAGGGATTAATCTCACAGCAAGTACTGATGCTAACCTATGGATACTGGTCAGGAGTCATCACTGTTTATACGTGTTTATGTCAGTTACTTGCCTAGCAACACAGAGGACATTATCACAATAATGTATCTTCCTGGTGGCATTACAAAGTTAGATCAGAGTCCAGAGACTTGCTCAAAAATTGTGTCCTAAAGAAATTTTCTGTGCCCATTTTTAAACTAACTTTAGTTCCTGTTAGATATACTTTGTGAAGCGTACATTTCTCATTTACAACTGCATGTACCAAACACGTATGTACTTGTGTGCATGCAATTTATGGTTTTTTAATATTATATATATATATACACACACAAGTATTTTCATAAATTACATTGTATATATGCACATATTTAGGAAGAGTGAGAGAGAAGGTAAAAGTCTGGGGTATTTGTGAAATGTTAAGACCTTTTTTCTAGGCCAAGATCCACATCAGCCCGTTCAGTGTATTGATGTATAGGTGACACAGAGTTCCACCTCTCATGTGAAACAGCTTCTGGCAGTGCCTGTTTGAAACCATGAGCAAGAATCACGGGCACGTGTGCACATGCACCCTTCTGTTCACATCCATAAAAGGAGCCCTTTCGTTTCGGAAAGGAACCTGAGAGGCGGCTGCACCGAAGCAAGACTTCAACCCAAGCCCTGCCTCTGTGCTGCTAAGAGTGTCCCAGCACTGGAACTCTGCCAGCTGCCCTTCCTGCCTGTTCCAAAACTACGTGCTTCCAGTCAGCCCAGACCATGCCAAATGCAAAGGGAAATCTCAGCTGCACTTTCGTCAAATGCCTGGTTTCTTTTGTGCTGTAGCTGTAGCCCTGCTTCTTTGGCAGGCTGACAAGTCTCATTTTTTACTTAGCTCCATGATTCACTCTTGGTTTCAATTTTCACCTCTTAGAAAAAAATAAAGGAAGGTTTTGTAGAAACACACTCCTAAGTGAACTCAGTGGCTCGGAGAAAGCTCCCTCCAGAGGAGCAAGCAGCAGTGCAGGAACAGCTACTCACAGAATCTTACAACGTGGCAAATTTCTCTGTGGAAGCCCACCTGAATACATACATGGTCACTCTAAAAAATTACATATAGCATTTCCCTCCCACTTTTTCCTATACTATAAACGCTCTTGAGGGGTTGGAGGGGTGGGGGAAGGGACATTCCTTTCACAGAAACCACCAGCCAGGAAAAAGTCCTTTGGATGTTTGTAGCAGTTTGTATCTCCAGAAGGCCCATTCAGAACTCCCCAAGCGAGAGATAAGGGCTCAGAGCTGGACTACAAATCCAGTATGAAACACAATATAAACAACAGACACCAAAGGCAAAACCACCAAACTACACTGCTCAAATTTACTGCAAATGTGATTTAAAAAACAGTTTCAAGGGAGAGAGAAGGGTTTCTCCAATTTCCCTCTCGCACTCCTACCTGGAACTTACTTGACTGTATTTGAAATGGCAAGAAGAAATTATTTTTGGTGTTACCTATACATTGCAAACTTCGTAAGTGGGGAATTAATAGCTAAGTTAAGATAAGAAGAGGAAACAGTTGTGGTGATGTCATTTTTGTATCCATATATGGCTTTGAGAATTCGAGGAATTCCTGCCCTCAGTCAAAAGAAAAGGCAGAGGCTTTAATGCATCAAGCTAAGTCCTTTTGTATGGTCTTAGGGAAGGCATTAGACGCCAGTGTGATACTGTGCATGTGGATACTGTTCTGGTTTTATGAGAACATATTTCCCTGCATCTCTCTGGGAAAACTGCAGAGAAAACAGCACTCCTAAAAATAGGACACAGGAACAGTTAAGAAGATGTGTGTTTTCAAGAGGCAATCTCGAAACAATGCACAAGCATGAAACCCTATATAATGTACAGTGGGATATCTTGGGAGTGAATCCCTAAAGGAGAAAACAATCTAAACAAAGAGCTCAGCTTGTTTCCTCCTCACAGAGATGCCCTGTTTATTTGAAGTGCAAATAACTGCAGTATCTGAGGGGATGGCAGGAGGAATAGGTCTCGATGTAGAGAACGCAGGAGGAATGGGTCTTGATGTAGAGAACAGAAGACAAAGATGAGAAGAGAGAAAATAATCAATTAGATCCTGGACGGAAGAATGACAAGAAACTAGAACCACAGGGTGAAATCTGTTAAGATAGGAGTGTCCCCAGTCTTGGCTGACCCAAGAGCAAAAGGTAAATACCATTCCAGGGCTAGCGTTACAGTGTCCCACTTCAGCAGCCAATTTTTGCTTCAATCCTTCTTGCATCTGTAACGGAACTGGAGTTTTGCAAGCTTGAGGCTATCTGTAAGTCACAAGCTGGGAGCTGCTGCACTTGAAAGAACTGGATCAGAAAGGAGCAAGTGAAGAAGGTGGACACGCTGAAGGAGAAGAAATAGTGAAGATCGTTTGCAATAGCAGAGCTGTGACATGAAGAGTCTGAAAAAGGTTCCAGACAAGTTTAGAAAGTAAGGGAGATGGAAAGGTGAGAGGGGCAGGAATGACACAGCTATGGGACACAGAGGCAGGGTCCAGCGGCTGGATGTCTAGGAAGAACTGGAAGGGCTCATAGAGGAACCATGCTGGATGAGTTGTAAAAAATGGGTGAACAGCGAGCTGGATGGTATGTGGGTAAGCAGGGAGATAGACAAGGCACACACTAATCCCACTGAAAGGCTTGTCAAGGAGAAGATTACAAAGTGTAGGTTTGGCAGCCTAGGGGAGCAAGGACTGACCACGGGGCAGGGAAGAAATGGAGGTGAGGTGGATGACATCTGGTGTGGAGGAGGTGATGGGGAATGAGATTGCGGCGCAGAGTAACCTGCTCCGAGGGCCAGGCGAGAGGCTGGCATGACAGGAGGTTCTGCCAGCATTGGGTGCAGGAGGCACTTGCGTCTGTCGAGACTGTCCTGGGGCATGCCACGCGCAGGGACACACCATGCTGTCCCCCTCCACCACGACACTGACAGGCCGCCTGGCGTGTCTGGAGGGTGGCACCGCAACAGGCAAGACTTTGAGGAGGAGAGGCTGTAACAGAGGCGGGAGGGGATGCGG
>VZRF01007023.1:0-11467 GCA_013396875.1 Vireo altiloquus
CCACCCCCCACGCACACTTCTATTTCTTCTTCTATTTCTTTCTTTCTTATTTCTTTCTCTTTGCCTCTTTTACTATTAAATAAAATACATTATTTTTTTGGCACCAACACCTAACCTCATTTGGTTTTAATCATGTTTTTGGGTATATTTTGAACCTTTCAAGTTACACAGAGACATAACTTTTCTTTGCTCTTCTGATCGTAACATCACTGCCGATGATCAGCCTCCACCCCAGCTTCATGCTGCTGATNCGTAACATCACTGCTAATGATCAGCCTCCACCCCAGCTTCATGCTGCTGATCAACAGCCTCTACTGAAAAACCCAGAGTATCAACAGTTAAAATCACTTCCTCACAGGGCAAAGCCTATTTGCAAAGTTCCGCCTCCCCCAAGCCTTCTGCTTTCTGCTTTCTCTGAACTCATGAGAAATGTCTGGGTGATCATTTATCAGCCCCAGTGAGCATTTTCCTCTTTCAAATACAGCAGCTTAGGAACACAACATGGAATCTGTTGAATTGTTTGCCTCTTCCTGCACTTTTCCTGAAAATGCCATTGTAGCACTACTGAAACCACCTTTTGGAATAATTTTGTGCCCTCTGCAAAGACGCTGAGGTTGTCTGGCTGAGACTCTCCAGCACCAGGCACCTCCAGGGCCCTGCTGCTGCTGCTGCTGCTGCCACCATCGCTGCCACCATCGCTGCCACCACAGCCCTGCTGTGAATGGGATGGAAGAGGCTCTGCTGACAACAGGCCACCCCAGCACAGTTATCCACCTGCAGCTGGGAGGCCTGTGCTCAGAGCTCAGTCTGTCCCAGGGATTTCACCTCACAGACTGTTGGCTCTTTGTCCCACCTTTCCTATCACATGGTTGCAATTGGCCCAGGGACAGCTTTTTGTGGCCTTTCTGTCCTCTTGAACTGTTCTGTGCCTCAAAGCCAAGCTCCCTGTTACATCTCGTTAACCCCTTCTTTCCAAGTTCCCTTGTGCATCCCCAGTTAATCCTCATGCCAGGCTCTGCTCTCGGTTACACTGCACATGCTTCTTCCCAGACCTGAGCAGGCACCTTGGCCACGCAAGGACACAGCTTCACCTCCCTGCCACGGCCCAGCCAAGCCAAAGGGTTCCCCAGCTTGGCAGTGCATCAGCCACACGATCCCTGCACACGGCAACCTTCACAGGAGGAATTAGAAACATCAGGAGTAGCTCCATGCCAGGCTATGGGAGGCAGCCCCCGGGATGAGGATGCTGGAGCCCAGGATGAGCTCAGGCTGAGAGCAGAGGACACAGTGCCTCTGCCCAGGGACACTGGGTGCTGCCCTGGCAGCATGGCCTGGCCTCTGCTTGTCCCCAGGGCATGGCCACGTTCCATCCAGGCAGGGCCTGGCTCCCAGCAGGTCTCTCTGCCGCCCTGGCTCAGCAGAGGAGGACAGAGCCAGTCACAAGCGGGGTCTCTCTTGCTTGCAGGGGTCCCCTGTCACTGGGGTTTGGAGGCACCATCCCTTAGTGCTGGGAGCAGGGGCAGTGGAAGCGTTCAGGGAACCCAAAATGATTATACCAGTGCCAGTCCCAGGGCAGGATGGGGCCTGGAGCCTGGTGCAGCCCAGCAGGGGAGAGGCAGCTCCAAAGGCCTCAGCACCAGCTGTCCCTGGGTGGTGCCAGCTTTCAAACAAAGCCCCCACAGCTTCCCCTGCACCTTTGGTTGTCCCCCTTTGGGCCAGCACACGCAGTAGAGCCCAGGCCACAACTGGGACCCTTATCAGCACTTTCCCTCCTCTTTACAGGGCTCCACAGATCATCTTCCATGCACACAGAGATTCGAGCCAAACGGGGATCTCTTTGAATCGTCACCTCCCTGCCGTGCACACCCTGGCACGCTGCCGGCAGCACTGGGACACAGCCCCTGCCTGGACAGCCCTGCTGCCTTGGACAGGAGGTGGGAGAGCAGCCACCAGGAGAGCTTGGCACAGTCTGTCCCTTTGTTCCTCCCACCCAAGTCTCTTCTGGCAGCAGCTGGGGCCGGTCTGGATTAAAAGCCACCTCAAGTCCTGCCCTTGGAGCGTCCTGGCAGCAGCCAGGGCCTGGCCCCGGCCCGGGCAGCGGCAGCAGCAAGGGCTCCCAGCCCTGGCCCGGGCAGCGGCAGCAGCAAGGGCTCCCAGCCCCGGCAGCTCCTCGGGTTCAGCTGGAGCAGCTTGTGCTGAGCTCCACGGGCCTGGCCACGCAGAGGGAGCGTTTGATGCGAGCCCATGGCAGCCTAGGGAATCTCCCTGCCTGGCAGGAGCCACAGGCAGCTTTCCTCAGCCCAGACTCTCCCAGTCCCTGCACAGGGGGCTGCGGGCGCTGCACAGCCGGTCCTGAGCAGGCACCGGATACCACCAGAGCAGGCAGCTCCATCCTCCTTCCCCATCCCAGCTCCCTCACAGCTCAGTCTGAGCCCCCAGGCCACCCCACATACACAAGGGCTGTCTCCTAGAGATGCCAGGGCACAACAGGCCAAGCTCTTTCCAGAACACCCAGCTCCTTCCTTCGAGAGCAGCCTTACTTCCATCTCAAGCTCTTCCTAACACCTGAACATCTCCGGGAACATCTCCTCCTTTCAAGCCCAGCAAGAGCCCGAGGCAGCCTTGCTTCTGCCTCCCCCAGCTACCCGCTGATGAGTCAGAGCCATCTAACAGTGACAACTCCATCAGCCACCACTGCCAACCTGTGCCTGCTGTGGAAGCAGAATTAAATTCTTTCAGACCAGAACAGTCATTGAATCCATTTAATATACGCTCAGCATATTGTAAATGCACTTGAAACTTACAGTATTGCTAACAGATGTGGCCACTGAGCCCAAGACCACCTTTCTGGAAAGGCACAGAGAGGTAGGAGAGTTGGGGCACTTCCCCAGATTAGTTGCAAGTGAGAAGGTGCACATAAGACCTTCCTCGTGGAAGCACCAGATCACCAGAACCTTGTGCTCTTTGAGAGGACTGCTAATGTGCTGGGATAAGTGCAGGCACCTGGAGTGACAGCCAAAGCCTCCTGCTGACCCATATGTCAGGAAACTCTCGCTGACTTTTGCATATACTAAAAGAAAAAAAAGGAGGGGGGGTGTAGGGTAGGAGAGCCTAGCTCCGTGTGCATGAAGTGTTCTTGGTGAGGCAGGAGTGAGGGAGATGTGTGACCTTGCTTTTGCCCTTGGCTGGGACAAGGACTCTTATGTGCATTGCCTGGGACACCCCAACCACCCCAGGGGTGAGTGAGAAGAAATGTGCCATCCTCCAGTATTGCCACCACGGCTTCTTGCACCAGCAGGGCCAAAGCAAGCATCTGGAGTGGGGACAACGGTGTCACCAAGCATTTGGTCATCCTCTGTGGCAGCTCAAGTGGCACCATGGTGGTGGGGGGAAGCCTGGAGGCTTTTGGCTCTGCAGAAGGCACTGTTTGCCAGGGTGGGCAGGTGGGTCTGGAGATGCTAATTCTCAAATTTTGCATAAGGGTTCTCTTCCTTGAACAGGCCTAGAAGAGAGGAAAGATTTGTTCAGACAGCAGCTCCCACACTGGTCATGGTCAGCAAGAAAAGCAGTTCTTGGAAACAACTCTGTCATGTGAGCATCCTCCAGCCTCCTGGCTGCAGTCCTCCCAAAACACCTGCTCTTACCTGAGCTGTGCCCACCATCAGCACTGTTTCCCTCTCCCCTTCTGCACAAGAGTAGACATTTTTGAGAAGCTTGACCTGATGGCAAACTCCTCTCCCAGGCAGTCTATGTAGAGTGCAGCTAAAGTGGCCTGGCTGATCCTCCAGAGTGCTGCCTCTGCACACCCCTTCTGTCAGACTGGACTTACTAGCAGAGAACCCAGACCCAAATTAAATTAAAACTGTTCTTAGACTTGCTTCCCTGCTCCTGCATCGAGACTGGGAGACAGCAAGGCAGGGGATGGGGCTGACCTTTGGGCTAGCAACGAGCCATGTGCCATGCTGTTTGCTACTGGAGGGCTGTGCCTGAAGGGTTACAGCATTATGGTGGTGCTGGGTTTGCCAGCTTCTGCTTCTCCCTTCCAGTCAAGCTCCATCAGCTTCTCCCACATGGCAAGCTTGGAGGCCAGGCTCTGGGGAACATTATACACTTCCTCTTCCCTGCCCAGGAAAAACAGCCCTTGTATGGGCTCAACCACCACAACCACAACATCTCTACACTTGCTCTCAGAGAGAATTCACTGAGCCAAGAGAAGCAGGGACCATGTTTTCCAGGCTGGCCAGGTCTCATCTACAGCTGTAACCACGGCAAGGAGCACAGTTACTGAGGCTGCTTCATCTAAAGCTTAGTTTGAATCACTCATGTCAGCACTGTACCGTATTTTCTTCGGATTTCATCATGCCGTGATTTCATCTCTGCTCTCCTGCAAGAAGCAAACAGGAAAGCCAGGAGTCAGTGATACAAAACCAAACAAGAAGAGCCACAGCTCCTTGCTTATTCCCAACCAAGGGAGCTCCAGGCTGGTAGGTTTGCTCAGCCTCCCACCTCCTGGGGGCACTGGGGACCACCAGAGCCCACACACGTCAGCAGCCCTCCGGGAGTTGCATACACAACACTTGTGATGCTACACCCACGAGTCATCGCAGCATGACTTTCCTCCTGAGGCTTGTGTGTGAGCTAAGGCTGAAGCAGCCACTGACTGCATGTGTTGAGCCCCAAGTGCCTCCTGGCATCATGTTTGACGGCACAGACAGGAGCCAAATCATTCTGCAGCCTGAGGGCCTGTGGTACAAACTCACCTCTCCTCCTGCCGCACCCGCCTCTTCTCCCGCTCCCTGGCTGCTCTCTCGTCATCCTTGTCTGGCCTGGCAGACAGAAAAGTCCCTTAGAGCACTCAGTTCTGCAGCAGCACTTGGCTGCATCTCAGCTGCTCCACACAATCAGGGGACCCCCCTGATACTTGCCTTTTGCTCTTTTTCTTACAACAGCAGCAGCAGCAGCAGACCCCCAACATGATCAGGAGTGTTCCTCCCACCACGGACATTGCAATGATCAGGGCTTCAAAGTTCACTAAAGGATTTGATGAAACATGTTTAGCACACACAGACAGCTGCCTGGAGTTACAAGATAGCATCATAGGATCACAGAATCATTAAGGTTGGGAAAGCACTCTAAGATCATCAAGTCCTACTGTTCCCCTAGCACTGCCAGGTCCTCCAGTAAACCGTGTCCCCAAGTGTGACAGCTACAAGTTTTTTGAATGCTTCCAGGGATGGTGACTCCACCACTGCCCTGGGCAGCCTGTTCCACTGTCTGGCCACCCTCTGAGTGAGGAATTTTCCCTAATATCCAACCTAAACCTCCCCTGGTGCAACTTGAGGCCATTTTGTCTTGTCCTACAGCAATTTCCTCTTGTCCTATTTATGAACATCCAACTACTGTCACCAGCAGCTTGAGTCACTGGATTAGAGACTTGTAAGCACCTGGGAAAGTAAACTGACATTGTTAGTTGTAGATATATCCAGTGCTGGTACCCACAACCAGCCAGGTGTGTGTAGCTGCTAAGAGGAGTGCTCAGTTACTGGCTATGAAGAAAGGCAAATGCACTCAGGTCAAACTCCTCTGGCAGAAAGGGGAGCAAAGCTGTCTTAATCACTAATCCAGGTAAAAAGTAACCATCAAGGGAAAAAAAGCCCAACAACTGAAGGCTTCAGGGCTAAGGAACAACCTCTGACAGGGAGGAATTACTGCCCACAGGAGCCAGCCTCAGAAGTTATCTCTGAGGAGATGAGGAGCACTTAGAGGTGTCTGAAGTCCTTGGATGAGAGATCAACAGAAACAAGATCTGTTGGGATTTATCAACTTGGGGCCAAGCAGTGCTGCTGCAGCAGCTGAAGGCCAAGTGCTGCTTCCTGCACCTCACTGCATGTCTCCCCAGGGCTGGGGGGATCTGCTCGCCCACACACAGAACAACGCCTGCTGGAACAGGGTGGTGAAGCAGCAGCCGTGAGCCCTGGGCCCTGCTCATCCTACTCAGCTGCTGCAGTAATGGCAGTAGAGACACCAGCCAAAACTGACACATCTAGATGCCAAGGATTTCAGGAGACAACAAAGAGGAGTTTCTTCCAAGTATGATTCAGACTGTTCAGGGATTTGAGCCTGTGGAAATATTTGTTCAGGAGCCACTTTGCACACAACAGCCAGGTTACAGAAATCCCAGTGCACCTGAACCTACTCAGAGCACTTCTGAAGGTCATTTAGTCCAACTCCTTGCCATGTCCTCCCAGGGACATCTTTCACTAGACCCAGGGCAGCACCTAGTTTGCTCACAGTCATATCCAGGGATGGGGCATTCACCATCTTTCTAGGCAACCTGTGCCAGTGCCTCATCACCCTCATTGTAAAAAAACTTCCTTTTATCTGTTCTAAATAGATCCTCTTTTAGGTACTCCAGGCTGAGCTGACTCCACCACTGAACTTGTTTTCAAAGCCTGCAGTAGCATCACTGCTTCTGAAACCCTTTCAGGCTGAGCCTGGGGTTCAGCTCCCCCCTTCCCACACAGAGAGGTCTGTGGCAGAGCACCAGGCACTCCTCCAGCTGATCGTAGAGGCTAAGTCACACACACCAAAAATGCAGACTCACGTAAGAGCTAATCTCCCACAGGGCTAATCTCCTCTAAAGCAAGTTTTGCAAGTTAAGGAATGTGTTCTTCTATAATAGAACCTTTTGTGAAGCTGCTTACATCTAAACTAGTATTTCAAGGTCTTACAGAAGTTTCATAAAAGCATACCACAGGGCTCACAAAGAGGAGATTCCTTCCTCCACAAGCATAAGAGCAGTTTGAACTCTCGTGGGCAGACAAGAGAGCCCAGCCTCAAGCACAACAGATGACAGGCAAGGACAATTCAGCTCCAGGCTCCTCATCAAGGGGGTGGGTGAGAGCAACCAAGCCCCAGCTTGCTTCCTTCCTGCTCCAGCCCCCAAAAGCTGTCTGAGCATGAACATTCACTAAGCTTGGTCTAAACAAGGCACCAGTCTCTCCAGAAATCCTTCAGAAAACAGAGAAGCAGGGACAAGAGACAGCCAAGAGCCAGCTGTCCACCAGAAAAAGCTCCCAGAGGAGACCTGCACATGCAGGGGTAGTTTTGGAAGAGGCTTTTTTCTCAGGTGGGTAAGAGCTGAGGCACACACAGGCCCCTAGAGAAGTCATCACATTTCTAGTTCCAGAAGCCCATCTGAGACAGCAGCCACGTTCAGAGCCAGAAGCAGTGCACAGAGCAACGTGCCAGCTGCAGAGGAGAGAGCTGCTGGGATTCAGGCACCAGGAAGGGCTGCACAGGCCCACAGAGCACCTTCCACTCCTGCTCCCATGCGCTAGCCACGTCTGGAGCCTCCATCACACCAAAGCATAAGGGATGTATTTTGGAGCAGCTAAATCCTCACGGGTCCTACTCGCCAGAAGGCAGGGAACTGCTCATACTCCGCTTCCCCGCCCACACGTCAGGAAGTTTGCAGAACCTTGACTGACTTCAGCCTGTCATTGCTACACTGGCAGAGAGATGGGGAGGCAGGGGAACCTCCCACCAGCAGCAAGCACTCACACAGTCACCACCCCGGGCTGGCACTTACCCCAGCAGACTCCCCAGCGCGCAGAGCGGAGCTCACACAGGTCAGCCGGGGGAAGGATTCTTCGGACTGGGTATTCCATGCACCTCCTGCTGCTGGCACACCACAGGCACTGGAACACAGGAGTCAGGCAGCACAGCGTTATTGGAGCATGGCCCTGCTGCTGGTGAGCCACACTTTGCTTTGGGAGCTGCAGCACGGGGCCACTGCTGCTGGCTCACGAGAACCAGATACCCCCCAGCAGCAACAGAGAGCCCAGGAGTAAGAGCTGTGTCAGCACAGCTCCCACCAGGAGAGGCAGGTGAGGGGAATGCAGTGTTCTAGAGCAGGTAAAGATGCTGAGAATCCTTCTCCTGGCTTAGAATCGTAGACTATCCTGAGTTGGAAGGGACTCACAAGGATCATTGAGTCAACTTCTGGCCCTGCCCAGGACAACTTTAAGAATCTCACCATAGCTTGTACAATTAATAACCAAATCCTTTATGTTTATTTTTGGGATAAGAAGAAAGCTTTTGAGGCAAACTACTCTACACACACAAAGCTGATGAGCAGGAGAGGTGTGCGTGTGCCCAGCCACCACCAGAGTATCTGCAGAGCTTTGCATGCTCCTCTCCTGGTGGCTCCCACCCCCGAGCCCAGCATTCAGTAAGGTTTGGTCAGACTGGTTCTGGCTACATCAGCTGCAAGATCTGACTCAAGTTCAAGTTTGCTGATGTCCCAGATAAGGCAGCAGAGACTGGCAGGACACATCCTGCATCCACCCAGTGCCATGGCACAGACAGACGGGTGGAGGGGCACCTTGACCAGCCAGTCCAGCCCACTCAGTCCCTTCTCCAAGCACGTCACCCATCCATGAGGAAGCAGCTCAGCAATTCCATTACTCTAATCACAAAGCACACAATAAAACCCACCCAGTTTCTAGCAACCTCCTTCCAGAGCACTAGAGAAGAACTGCCCTCTCACCCTCATAAGTGGGTGGAATTTGCAGCATGTCTGGGATAAGGGCAGGGGACCAGCCCCTCTTCCAGGAGGAAAACTGCACTGTAACAGCACTACTATGCCTGATTTTCAGGCGTCCTGAGAGGTTGGGAGTCTTACTGCTGCTACTCACGGTGACATTTTTCAGGCACTCTTCACAGCTCCTGTTCGTATACTGGTGACAATCTGCAGGAAGGACAAAAGACACCTCAGGACTTTGAAGATCTTCAGTGGTTTAAAACTCTGGGTTCTTCCAAGCCTGCTCCTTCCTACCCACCACAGGACCACCAGCAACGTGCAGCTTCAGCAGCTCAGCATGCCACAGTGGGAGGCCCAAATGAAAATGGAAGTTCATCTGCCTTGCTCTGCTGACAAAGCCCTAAGCTGTGAGTTCCTCTCTTGGGTTTTATTTCCCTAAAAGCCTGAGCATCTGCTGTGGCAGTAGGGCAGCCAGGGGACACAGCTGGGGTCGGTCTGGAGGGAACCTATGAGGATGAGGGCAAGCACTGGGTAGGTGGTACAGCCCTGTAGCACCAGATGATGGAGCAGCTCAAGCAAACAAGCTCCAGACATGGAAGTCACTACCAGGAGAAGTAGAAGAGCACACAGGGACACACACAGCTACGGATCCTGCAGGAGGCCTCCTGCTGCACATGAGGGCTGTACCCTACCCCAGCCAGCTCATCCAAATCTTTCTTCAGCAGGACACAGCCCAGGTGATGGGAGCAGCACTGCAGCCAAAATCCGTGCACATGTTTAGAACCTGTTTCCACCCTTGTTTGGCAGAGGAAGACCCCAGTTCTGTAGGCACAGGTGGCTCTTGGGACCAGTGCCACCATGGATGATGGCACCTCCATGGGATACATCCAGCTGGGCAGGGAAATGGATAAGGTCTGAATCTGAACACACAGGACAAGCTGGCCCAGTCCAGCCCCCCTTCTGGACTCAGCTACAACTCGCAGCAGTGCTCTTGGAGAAAGTCTTCCTACAGGATATTCACCGGTGTACTTCCCCAGAGCCTCAGGAAGGGGGGTTTGCCAAGCCCTCAAGAATGAGCCATTTAAAACTCACCCCTGCTTAAGAGTCTAAGCACCAGCTTGTTTGACAGTGGTTTACAAAACCGAGGAAAACTCAAACCAATTTGCCTGACCGCTCACTGCTGGATGAAGGATCACTGCTTTCCTGTGTCGTAATCAGGAAAAAATCAATCCCAGAGGTGCTTGTTTTCCACCCTCACAATCAGCAAAGCTGCATTTTCTCCCTCCAGCTGGCAGGAACCCTCAGCTATGACCCACTGTCAGCAGTCACATGCTCTGTGCAGCCCTCCAAACAACTGGGCAATTGATTAACATAGCTCAGATAAGGATGTTTACACACCCGGAGAGGCTGAGATTGCAGATTTTAAACACTCTGTGAAGCTGCATCTTCCCCATTTCTTCAACTGAGGCCAGAAAAGCACAACGGTGCCTGTGCTGCCCTGGGACTGTTTCCTTACCAGGAGTCACAAAACACCCTCCCACACCGCAGGAGGCCAGCGGTGGGCAAAAGTAGAACCCGTGGTTTTAACTGGGCTCTGCTATCCCCTCTCCCGGCACCCCCAGCTGGGGATCATCCTCCAAGTCATTAAGACAAAGCCACCCACTTACAGCTATTTGGGAAGGGGCTGCTTCCAGGACACCGCAGCCCTTCAGGATTTGGTTTGTCCAAATGCCCCATCTCAGGTGACCAGGCAGCTCACATGGGGATGGCACAGGAAGCACTGCAGTCCCCAGGGACAGAGATAGGACAGCAGCTCTTGCTCTGCTAGAAGCTACCTGGATAACACTTTTGGCAGTTGGCTACAAGAGGAGTGAAGTGAGCAGCTTGGGGTGAAAGGAAGAGCAAAACATGCCTCAAATCTCCTCCCTGCCAGAGCCACCATGCAGATGCCATCACATGGAGCACAGCTCCTGGCTTGGAAGAGCGGGCAGACTTCTTAGGACACTCTGAAGGCAGTTGTCCTCACCCTTTGCTACAGCTTCTTCTCCACCTAGTGCAGCACCCCTTGGGGCTATGCTCCATCCCCCAACTAAGGAGGGGCAGCTGAACACCCACTGCTCCCCACTCATCCGTATCTGACAACACCCATCTTCTTCCTGGTCTGAGGCTGCCCCAGCCACTCTCCCTCATCCTGAAGGAAAATCTCCTCCAAAGGGCCATCAGCAGGAGCCTGGCTGCCCAGTGAGTGCCCCCTGGCCAGGGTAGGTAACCAGCTCTCTCACCTGAGCCGTTATCATCACTAAATCATGGGCTTTAAGCCCATCTTGTTCCACCCCCTGCCATGGGCAGGGGTACCTTCCACTAGCCCAGCTTGCTCCAAGCCCCGTCCAACCTGGCCTCGAACACTTGCAGGGATGGGGCAGCCACAGCTTCTCCGGGCACGGAAGTTCCATTGCAGTGGAAGCTAGAAAAGCGGGGAGCAAAGCTCCACTTCCAGCACCCACTCAACCTTCCCGAACTCGAAAGGACACACCACGCTGCGCCGGATCCCACTCTGCGGAACTCCCAGCGAGGGTCAGGGCCTTCCCTCCCCCTCTCACTGCCTTTTCTGAGTGGCCACAGTGGCCACAGGCATCCGCTGGGTGCCGGCGCGCAGCCCACGGGGCGCTCGCGAACCGGACACCCCACAAAAACACGGTCCCAAAGCCATGATTTTGGGGTGCTGTGCGAGGAGCGCCGGCAGCCCGGCTCCCCCCAGCCCCACGGTCACCGCTTACCTCCGGCCACGTCCGGCGCGGCGAAGGCGGCGGGCAGCAGGGCCAGGGCCAGGGCGCAGAGCCGGAGCGCCGGGGCCATGGCGGAGCGGGCCGGGACGCGGCGGGGGCGGCACCGCCGCTATGTAGGGCTGGCCGGGGGCGGGCC
>VZRF01007119.1:0-37247 GCA_013396875.1 Vireo altiloquus
AGGGGCAGTGTTTATGGGGCAGGGGCCAGGGGCAGAGTGTGGGGCAGGGTCTCGCCATGCTCCCCACTTGGCTTCATTTGCAGTTGGCCTCTGAGCTCTGTGAGGCTCCCCCTGGGTCCACACAGGTCCAAGCTGTATTTTAACTTGTGCTAGACCTCTAATTCAGTAACCTCACTCAGCCCTCTGCCAGTTCCCTCAAGCAGGTGAAAAAGGACTTGAGCAGCTGCTGTCCTGCAGCTTCCCCAGAGGCAAACTTTTAATAAAAGCTTGGCCAACTCTCTGTAGTTGTCTCTCTGTCTTCTTTTAAATGCAAGCTTATTTGTAGTAAAGCATTTACAAATGTAAATTCTTTTTCCTTTACGTTGTAGTGAACTTTGACCACTTCCAGATTCTCCGGGCGATTGGGAAGGGAAGCTTTGGCAAGGTAGGCTTGAGCACTTGGTCTTGCATGGTTTATCAGGTGTCTGGTGTTATGTCCTTGTGGGTTATTGGAACAGTAACGGGGCCGAAATTGGTTATTTTTGTATTTTTTTTATGATGGCTGCTCAGCCAACACAGGAAGAATGTTCAGGAAAATACCTTGTTGCCATTTGGCATTGCTTTAATTCATGGCATCTTGGTGCAAAAGATGTATTTTAAATTACCAGCACAATTGTGACCATTTTACAGCAAACATTCTTTATATTTTCAGTTTCCTGTGGGGATATCTGGGTTGTAAGGGGGGGCAGTGAGTCAGGAAGGTGCTAGAAGTTGCCCTTGGTGGTTGACTGAACTGGCACACCGGTCAAGAGGGTTCTGTGAAGTCCTGGGCTGTTTTCCTAATCAGAAATCAGTTATGCTGAAGAGGTTTTGTTGTTTATTTTTAACTGTTTTTGCTTGCCAAGCATGTGGGAAGATGTGGGAGGTGATGATCAAAAAGCTCTGTATCTCTGGGAATTGGTTACTGGTTGGCTCCCGGTGTTAGTCGTGTTCCATTCCCTTTCCTGCTGGCTCTCGCTCCATCCCTGTGCAGGTGACTCTGGGCATTTCCCCCTGAGCTGGCAGTGCCAGCACGGTGTCAGGGGATGTGCTGGGAGTTCTGCAGTCCTTTTGTCAGCCGTGCTGTGCTGTGACCACCAGCAGCTGTGTCCCTGGGTGTGCGGTGGACAGGAGCTGTGGGAGCAGCCTGCCAGCGATGATCCCTGGGCACTGCTGAATTGGGGGTGTCACCTGCTCAGGTGGTGCACTGCTGAATTGGGGGTGTCACCTGCTCAGGTGGCTCTCCTGTGGTGTGGCTGTGAGCCAGGACTGGGGCTTTGGGGGGGACATGGCCGTGGAAAGTGTGCAGAATGTGCAATGTCCAACCTGTGCAATGGCCCAGCCCAGCTCAGAGGGTGACTCGTGAGTCCCCACATGCTGCTAAGGGAAACAGGCTGGGAAACTTTGATCAAAAGCTGATGCCATGAGCGTGAGAAAATCCAGATCTGGCTCTGGAGATGACCCACACTGTCCTTTGCCTTCTCCCTCTGTGTGGCACAGCCTGACGAGGTCGTGTCCCACCTCGGGAGCAGCCTGACCTGCTACAGTTGGATGGCTAGAAGATGGAAAGTTTGCAAAAGTGGAAATTTCCCAGGAGATCTGAGATCTGTTTGGCCAGAAGAACCCAAATTTTTACCAATTACTGAAAATCTCTTTTTGGGTAATTTAAATGTATTAAGCAGCATCAGTGCTGAGTAACGGCAGCAGCACGAAATGAGCCTCAGTGTGTGAGGGGAGAGTCCAGCTGTTCTGAGAGCCGTGAGGGGACACTGTCAGTCACAGTGCTGCCATTACTGCTTCTCTCTGGCGAAGATGTTTCCTTCCAGCCTCAGTTCCCTGACGAGCACCAGGAGATCGATTACCCTGCTCTGGTACAACCCACCCACGTCAGTTCCTGCTGGGCTTCGATGTAAGTCCGCCTGGGACTTCAGGGCTCATGAAAATGGATTGCCTGCAGTGTGCAAGTCACTGAGGGGGTGGTTCCAAACACTCACCCCTCTTTGCAGCCACATCCCTTGAGCAAGGAGAGGTGAAATCTTGCAGCAGAGCTCTGTCAGATTTCTGGGCTTCTGTTGAATGATGGTGAATGATTAAATACCAGCTCAGTCCTTGTGCTGTGAGGATAAGGCAAACAGCAGAAGAAAGTCTCCCCAGACACTCCTGATGAGAACAGGGACACTCAGGGTCTGTGCCTTCAGCTCACAATCAAAGACCAAACACTAACTCAAAACCTTAGTGAAAAAGAACAGCTCACATTTTTGTTTCGAGCTGATAGAAGATTCACACTTCAAATATAAACTTTCCAGAGAAGGACGTTTTATTATTTTAAGCATCAACACCTGGAAAATTAATTCTGCTCAGAACATGAAACAGAGAAAAAACCATTCTTATCCATCTCTTGGATTTGAAGAGGGCTGCTCTCCATGGCTGCTCCCCATGGCTGCTCCCCTTGGCTGCTCCCTGTGGCTGTTCCCCATGGCTGCTCCCCATGGCTGCTCCCCGTGGCTGCTCCCCATGGCTGCTCCCCTTGGCTGCTCCCTGTGGCTGCTCCCCATGGCTGCTCCCCTTGGCTGCTCCCCATGGCTGCTCCCCATGGCTGCTCCCCATGGCTGCTTGCTCTGCTCTTTGCGTTGCAGAAAGGTTAAGGTCTGTCAGGCATCAGAACTGTGCATACACTATCAACAAAATGCTGACATGATTCGTCTGTCATCTCGCTGGATAATTATGTCAATATGTTGAATTTCCTCTGACACTGAGAAAGGCTTTTTGCTTTTACCAAGTCATTTACAACTTTAATTACAGAAAACATTAAACTCCCTACCTGGCAAGTGCTATTTGAAATTGAGGAGTGACTTAGTTGCTTTGCTTGAATTAACCACTCTGAGCCCACGTTCAGGAGGATATTTAGGAGCCAGTGTCCATGTCTGAGCAGACCCTCAGTGTGTGTGAGCAGTGTGTGGAAGCTGTGACACCGAGTAATCTCTGGGGACAGGAGCTGGGAGCAGCCCCGGTGGTGGCCTTGGGCACAGCATTTCCTTCCATGGTCAGTTTGTGCACCTCTCAGGACAGACTGTGAGGTTGTCAGTGTGGGAACTGTAGGAAAGGAAGGAAAAAGGAACTCAGAAATCTCTTTTGAGGAGCCAGAGAGCCCCTGAGCTGTGGCTCTGGTGTATCTGCAATAAACGGCCAATTTCTGTTTTCTAGAGATGGGTTTAATCAGGTTTAAGGTACAATTAATCAAATGAAGGTCAGGTTCAATTCCATGTTTACTCCAATTAGCAAGCGTGTAATATTTTCCACACACAGTAGAGGTGGTATTATTTGATTTTCAGTGATTTAATATCAGCATAGTGTTCCTCCTGTAGCACAGGCTCCTTTCCAAGCAGTAGCAGCAGTTGTACAGCTTATGGCTGCTCTGGTGCCAAGAAACAGCAGCCAGGAGAGGGTTTCTAGATTGGGGTGCAGTTTGTGGCCCTGTTTTAATGGGAAATATGCTCTGAGGCTCATTGTGAGAGACAGGATGAGACCCAGAAATCTCAGAGGGCATCAGTGGCGGTGCAGGGTCCAGACCTCTCCCTGTTAAAAATTGGCCTCTTTTAACTTTTGATCTGTGAGGCAGCTGGGGCTGTTTGCTCCTGTACTCCTCCTCCCACCTGGGCTTCTCTCTTGATTCTGCAGCCCCAGCTGCCTTTTCCAAGGAATAAAGAGCTGGATGGGCTTGTGGGAATTCATTATTTACACTTCACTGCTGTGAAGAAATAAGAACTCATCTGAAGTTTTTCAGCATGGATTTGTGTCTTTGTGTGCCATTGGAAATAGGGGATTAAACCAAGATTGGAGCTGGAATGAGCAGCAGCAGGAAATGGAATGTTCCAGAGGGAACCAGTTTACCTGGGGAGGGGGGCTGGCTGTCAGTGTGCTCCAGAGGGGGCTGGGGGCCCTGGTCCCTGTGCCCAGCTCTGCACTGGCTCTCCCAGGCAAGGCTGGCTGTGTGTGGCTTGCTTTGCACAAGTACTTCAACTTCATGATTTTGCTGCTTTAATAATTCACACAGCCTGGAGCTGGGTATAGAAAGGCTTTAATCCATTATCTAAAGGTCACAAATGCCCACCCAGTAGCTGCACCATAAATAAAATTCCCTTCAAGTCTATTCTCAACTGAATCCCTCTTTGACATCAACACTAGCTTGATCCATTTTCTTTTTTCCCAGCTTTATAAATGTTGGATTTTTCCCCCAAAGAAAGGCTGGAAACTTAATCCCTTGATATTTAGCTGCCACAGATATTTTTTGCCTTTGATTTTTCCTTTATTGTCCTGGATCTCACAAGAGGCTGAGGGTTTGCCAGAGCCACAGGCAGGGACTTGGGGTGCACATCCCTGCTGGACGCTGCTGCTGTCACTCGAGGGCTCGCCGTGTGATCAGCAGCCTCCAGAGACAAGGGTGCCTCGGCTTTGTCAAAGGGCAGCCAGGTTGTGGAGAGGGCACAGCCAGGTGAGGGGTGCCTGTGGGTGCTGGAGAGCCTCGGGTGTTGGGCCATCAGTGCTGGTCAGGCTCCATCCCATCCCATCCTGTCCGGCCCCCGAGGCTGCCCACGGACATGGGCAGCTGCAGCAGGAGTGATGTGAAGGACACTAACTTTAGGAAGAGGTTCTTCCCCCAGAGGGTGCTGGGCACTGCCCAGGCTCCCCAGGGAATGGGCACAGCCCCGAGGCTGCCAGAGCTCCAGGAGAGTTTGGACATCACTGCCAGCAATGCTCAGGGTGGGATTGTTGGGGTGTCTGTGCAGGGCCAGGGGTTGGACTCATTGTGGGTCCTTTCCAACCCAGGATATTCCATGGTTCTGTGATTCTCTGATTCCACAACATGCTCCACCATTGCACCCAGCACAGGAGCAGCTCCCTTGGCTGGGGACAGTGACCAGGAGCAGGTGTGTAAGAAAGCACAGAGCACACACAGGGGGATGCTCCCTCTGATGCAATCTCCCAGGTAGTAACAAGTGATTTTTCTTCTTTCGTGGATGTTGCTAAGCTGTGAGCATGTCATTGGTAAAAGCCACGGGAGAGTGGCAGAGCACAAAAGATGCAGTGACGATGGGTCCAGCACCACCTCACTGTCCAGATCTCAGGTTGTGGGGGCAGCAGCAGGAAAACTACTGCGTGGGAAGCGCCACTGAATGGTCTGGAGTGACTGAGTGAGCAGTGAGCTCAGCTGCAAGGAGCCAGGGATTATCCTCTCCTTCCCCACTGGGGACCTCTTTGGGGTTTCTGAAAGATCCGACTTCAAAAGGCAGTGATTTATCAAACAAGCTGCCCACTTTTGCTACTGTTATACACCCGGTGCCTTATTAACATTTGCATTAGAAAGTGCCTGAGGTTTATCTGAGCCCCCATCACTCCCTGTGGGCGAGTCAGGCTGCTGTGGGAGTGTAGGTGGGATGGGAGGTGGGATAGACCCCCACTCCCGCAGCCAGGGAGGACAGGAAAGAGGTGTAAGAGAGCAGAGGGCAGGAGGGTACAGTCCTCCACCCAAACATGCACCGGTGGCCCTGGGCCAGCCCTGCAGGGTGCACGGGGGACTGGAGCATGGCCGTGGCTCAGGGCGGGTGGGGAGGAGGTGGTTGATGTCCCCAGGGTGGCTGGCTGGGCCTGTGGCAGAGGTGATCAATTCCTGGCTGGCTGGACAGGCTGCACCCTCAGCATCCAGCGGCGGCTCCACTCGGTCTGGGAGCAGGAACAGCGTTGGAGTGGGACTGCAAGGCAGCTCCTGCCACTGGAGCAGGGAGAGCTGTCAGCTTGTGTCAGCAGCAGTGTTTGCTCACCTGAATTCCTGTGTGTGCATCGAGGCTTGATAATAGTTGGCTGCTCAGGTTCTTCCTGGCTCTTAGATGAGTTTTTTCAGTATTAGATTCTACAATAAAATCCACCCACACCCTCCCCGCTCCCCCTCCCCTCCTGAACCCAAAAATGATCTCATTTTGAGGTCTTTGATTAAGAAAACCTTTTTATGGATCGACACATGCAGCCTGTTGAGTGGCAGCTGTGGCTGAATCCAGCCCTGACCCTTTGCCAGAAGGGGCAGCCTGGCAGTGGGTAGGGGACAGAGGGCTGCAAACCTTACAGGAGCAGGAGGAAGAGGAGCTGCAGTGGGAGCAGGGGAGGATGGAGCTGGGTCAGGGTGACCTGGCTTTGAAGAAACATTGGAACAGGCTACTCAGGGAGGCGGTGGAGTCCCCATCCCTGCCTGGTGGTGTTCAGGGAAGGACAGGACGTGGTACTCAGTGCTCTGCTCTGGTTGGCAAGGGGGCGTTTGGTCAATTGGATCTCGGTCTTGGAGGTCTTTTCCTGCTGAAAGGATTCTGGGATTCTGAGAGACGTAGCCTAAATGCATCACTTAATTCTATAAATGTCCATCTGTAAGGACAAAGAGCAGAATGTTTTGGCATTGATCAGATTAATAATTGGAAATGTGATTACTGTTGTTAGCACTGCCCTCGGGAGAAGCTCCTGTTCTGCTGTGTGCCACTGGCAGAGGCTCCTCCAGCCCTCAGCACGGCCCACGTGGCCACACCAGACTGCAGCTCTCACATTGCTAACATTAAAAACTCTCACTTTCAAAGTAAAAAATCCATCCTTTGTCACTAATGATAATTATAAATTTCTCAGAGGCTGAAATGTGACCAGCATTTGGATCTTGTTTTTGTTCTGACAAGCCATCATAGCACACACCCCCACCAGCTCGTAAATGGAACTGAGGGATGGAAGGTTCCAGCATCAGATGCAGCTTTTGGCAACAATAAAATTGAAGCTTTGTTGGACATTGAGGTCATCTACAGGTCCTTGGAAGCTGCAGCTTGTGCGTTTGGGATGTTGTCTTAATGCTCATGGTTGGACAATCCAATTACAAACCACTTAATGTCATAAATGATAAGGAGCAATGTCCTTGGTTCCTATAAAATTATGAATACATCAGCATGACAGAGCAAAGAGAGTTTATTAAGGAAAATTCTGCCTGGGTTTGTCCAGAGCATTATGGGTGTACCCTGTTGTTACTCTGGGCAGCACCATCCGTCAGTGGTGTCTGTGGAAGGAGACTTTCTCCTCTTCTTCACAGGATGTATTTCTTCTTGTGGGTCTAAAGCTGACAAATTCCTATTGAAGTGTCTGTGTGCTGCTGAGAAACTGATCTGAATCTCACGGGAGTTGCATGGACACAGCTCCATAAGGCTGAATACAGTTCTGCTCTGGTTTTTCTGTGGTGAAGGCAGGAGCTGCCCACAAGCCACTACAAGTCTGCTGGGATTTCCTGTGTCTCAGCAATGAATTAAAGATGGAACATGAAAAATAGAAGCAGAAACTGATGCAACTGGTACACAGCTAACAATAGAAATGAGAGTTGTGATGAGGGATTTTTTGCCACAATCGGAGGGACCCACAGCCTGTGTTGGGCACCTGGAGCGAATGGCAGTGCCAAGACTGCCATGGGACAGAGCCTTCGTGTGGGCCAGGCTGGCTAGGAACTGTCCTTCCCCATGATGAGCACTCCAGGTGCTTTTATTCCTCCCAGTTTTCCTGCCAGCCTTTCTCCTCTGAAATGGCCTTTTTGCCTCACAGTACCTTCTCTGCCCAAGATGGGTGGATTGATTTGGGGGGAAGAGACAGAAATGGGTAATTGTCATGGCACCTGCTCGTTTTGTCTCTGTGGATGCATCTCTGTGCTCAACACCGCTCTGTTGTCACTGGGAAACAGTGGAGGATGGGCTGAGGGAAAGGTCAAGCTGCTCAGGCTGTCATTGCAAAGGGCTCCTGAGAAAATGGCCAGGAAATACAGAACATGTTTGTGAGCAGCATAGGTATTAGCGTGTGATTTCTGGTGGGTTTGGCTTCCTTCCTCCCAGCTCTTTCCATCAGTGGTGCTGCTGATAAGGCCAGGGTGAGGAGTGGGGGCCCTCAAGTGCAATCTGCTGAAAGGCCTGAACATTGTTATTTATGTAATGTGCATAGCAAGATCACCTCTGTTTCAATAGTTACATAAAATTTAAATACCAGGAGTGAAAAATGTTGACGAGTTCTAAATTTAGTGTTTTCCATTTTCATACCAACTGGCCATTTTGTTCTCTGAAATAAACTGTAACTACAGGATCACTTTAACAATTGCAGATTGGCTTTTCTTATTTTTTCTTAATACTTTTTTATTCTTACTGACCCATCACATTTGGGATAGACTATATTTTATCTGTATCATCAAGGATTCTACTTCCCTTCAGAAAACACTCTGGACTGTAAGTCCATGAGATTTTTTTAAAAGAAAGAAAAGCATGGAAATAAACCATATTTAGTGAACAGAAGTCTTTTGTGTCTCTGCTTTCCACCCTCACCTCCCGTTTGCTTACTATTTATGTCCAAAATCCATCGAGATTCCTTCTGTTCCTGTCGTTCTCTCACGGAGTTGCAGTAAGATTGTTGTGCCATATTATTACTTTTGATCTAAAAATTCTTTTTAAAAGTAAGTGCTAAAAATTCCTCTCAATAAAGGGCAATGCAGTATGAAATACAGCAAGTGGTGCAGTTAAAGCAAACCACACTGAAGCTTACCTAACAGCAACCCATTCTCCCTGGCTGCCAGCTGCACAAGTGCTGTTTGTCAGCGTGCAGGAGCTTTGGCCACCTCTCTCCCCATGCTCAGATTGTTCCCCTGTGTGCCCCTCGCAGGGTTCTGGGTGGCTGCTGCATCCTCGGGCTCTCAGATCAGCTCTGCTCTGCTCTGCAACTCGATTTTAGCCCCTGCTACTATCTTTGGGCTTGTCAGAGAGATTAAGATTGTTGCCCAAGCAGCTGTGGCTGCCCCTGGATCCCTGGCAGTGCCCAAGGCCAGGCTGGATGGGGCTGGGAGCAGCCTGGGACAGTGGGAGGTGTCCCTATGGCAGGGGTGGGATGGAATGAGCTTTAGGGTCCCTCCCAACCAAGGCATTCTGTGATTCAGTGATTCTAAGATTTGCAGGGTGTTCCTGGGCAGAGGAGTCCCATCCCTGGAAATATGGAGAAATATAAAGTATATTTCTTTATCTCGGTAACTTGATATAATTAGGTGCTGTTTGGTAGGTTTGACAGAAAGGCTTGTGAAGCTGTGAAGGCTCCTTGGGGACAAGCTGCCCTTGTGTGACGGTGACTGCTCAGGCAGGGCAGGTGGGGCGGCTGCATGAGGGAGGGAGGAGAGCAGCCAGGAGGAGCAGGGAGTTTGCTGGTGTCCAGGCACATCACAGTCCCTGTGCCCCCACTCTGGAAAGGATCTCCCTCGCCCCAGCCTCTGCAGCTGCTCTGATCCCTTAGCTCAGCCTGCTGGTAAGCACCAGCTCAATGGAACAAGCTTCTGCTGAGGGAAAATTAAGCATTTGGCTGCAAGTGGCATTGATTCCTCCTGAGGGTTTTGCACTGTGAAACACAAGTATCCCCTTCTTTATGGCTGAAAAGAACGACCTGTGTTCATTTCCTGCAGCACAGAAGGGAGCTGTGGTGCCTGGGGGCGTGTTGTGGCAGCAGCACAAACCAGGACATTGGGGCTGCTTGGGTCTCCATGCCAGTGCCTGCCAGGGCCAGATCATGATGAGTGATGAGGCTTTTCAAAATAGCACAGCGAGTGTTCTTGCCTTGGGGTCAGGGAACTTCAACATCAATTTACCTTCAGAGATTAAATAAGGTCCTCCAATCTTCATTGGAAGTAAAGAAATTTCTTTCTGTTCCCAATATCTGTCAAATATATAGCTAAAAAAAAAAAATTTTGCTTCTTTAATCATCCTATCCAAGAATGTAGTCTTGGCCATAAGGAGAGATGGCTCCAAATACTAGCCATGACTCAAAATGCATGTCACCCACAGGAGAACATTGCACAATTTATTCAGAAAACACTGGTTAGCTGTGGTTGTGCACAGGGGCCCAGGTCCTCGTGTAAATCTGTGGAGTGCTGCTGAGCTGGAGGAAATGCTGGATCCAGGTTTGGATCCATCCAAAAGGCAGAAAGATGGGTCACAGTGTCATCAGGGGTCTCTGCAGATTGGTCTGAGTTTTCATTATTCTACTTTAATTATTGAAAAAGAAAAGCCCAGCAGAGATCTTTGAGCATGTGATTAAAGCCAGACAAAAATGTAGATGCCTGACAGCCTTTCCGTAGGAAGTGTGACAGCTCCAGAACACATCTCCCGGGCTGTCCTCCTCCCTGCTCGCGGCAGAGCTGTCCACACAGCACAGGCACAGCTCCTGTCCCCCCAGAACCTCCCCAGGGGCAGCTCCCCCATGGCCTTGGGGTCAGCAAATCCACACCGTGCCACACCAGAGACGAGCTCAAGGCTGTGGCCAAAGGGTGATCCCAAATATCTACGTTTTTGTTTTATCATTGAGTGAAGGCACTGGGTTTGGGGTGTCTGGCTGGTGATGAGGCCGCACAGCCGGTGTGCAGGGGCAGAGGTGGAGAACCAGGACAAGTAAGAACAAAGAAAAACACTCCTCTTCCCTTTTTGTTCTTTAGCTTTCTCTGCTGTCACTTCTTCAGTTTCTCCTTGTTTATTTGGATTAGTGTCTCTCCTGAGGAAAAGAAGTCTACACGTGTTTTGGAGCTGCAAGTGAAATAATCCCCCATATCTAAACTCAATTACAGAAACATCTGCATAATGTCTGATGGGACCTTATTTTCTCAGCATGACATTAAAGGGAGATGCTTACTCTGAACCACCTTAAATTGCATTAAATCACAGGATTCAGACCTTGTAGATAACATTCTGCATCCCCTTCCATGATTTTTTGCAGGAACATCAGGAAATGTTCCCTGTTAGACACCAGCTGAACTCCCAGTTTGCAGGGTACCAATGAGGAGAGCTTTTCCTGACGTAGTTTCGGTGTGCTGGCTGTCCCATTTGTGTGAGCAAGACAGAATAAGGCTCATTCTGGAAAAACAAAACCAGGAAAACATGGACAAGCTTAGCTTTGCCTGTGTTTTGAGCCACTCCAGCTGCACCTGCACATGTGGTTTCCTTTGCCAGTACCCGGAGTGCTGGGCACACCCAGAGGTGATGCAGGTCCGCAGGGGTTTGCTGAGCCTCAGGGAGCTTTGTGGACCTGTGCAGGAGAAGCACAGGAACATGTTCTTAGGATTCCAGATTGAAGCTGCTGAGATTGCCCAGAGCAGCTGTGGCTGCTCCTGGATCCCTGGCAGGGCCAAGGCCAGGCTGGACAGTGGGAGGTGTCCCTGCCCACGGCAGAGGTGGCACTGGATGGGCTTTAAGGTCCCTTCCAACCCAGACCAGTGTGGGATTTTGCTGGCCTCCGATACACAGCACACCGAGGTGCTGTTGGGAACAGCAGGTGTTATTTTGGGTCAGAAGACTTTTTTGGCTCTAGCATAAGCAACTGAGAAAGAGATTTTTTTATGGAAGTGTTGACACGACCTGGAAACACCAACAGGCTTGCTGTGAATAAAAGTTTCATCAGCTGCTGTTACAACTTGGCTGCAGCAAACAGCAGTGCTGCATAAAAGAGATTTTAATGATTTATGGTGTTCTGACAAACGAGTCCATCAATCTTGTGGAAAAGCACAGCTTTTCAGCAGGGAAAAACTAAAGTTGTAAGGCTTCACGAGAAATATCTTAAGGAGTGGAATGTTGCAAGGTGTTTGGAAACAGAAACAAAATCAGCACTTAAAGATGTGAAGGCAGATTTGTCAAGCTGATAACCTTGTACTTGGAGTATGGCTCCTGAGGTTGCTTTGTTTGGCTACCACTGCAACTTCTAGAGGTTCTGATGGGATATGGGCAGGAATTGTTCCCTGGGAGGGTGGGCAGGCCCTGGCACAGGGTGCCCAGAGCAGCTGTGGCTGCCCCTGGATCCCTGGCAGTGCCCAAGGCCAGGCTGGACATGGGGGCTGGGAGCAGCCTGGCACAGTGGGAGGTGTCCCTGCCATGGCAGGGGTGGCACTGGGTGGGATTTGGGATCCCTTCCAGCTCAAACCCTTCTGTGAGTCTGTGCTTCTGTTAGCTGGATGGAAAGGCTGAGGAGTGCTGTTGTCACAGCCAGCAGCCATCTCATGTTCATGTCCCCCGGGCTGGGTCACTGGCACACAGGAAAGGTGGCCATGGGAATGGCAGCAGATGTCCTGGACCTGCACATGGGTCTTTGTGTGCTGGAGATAATGGCTGGGAGCAGCACTGCCAGAGATGCTGCTCTCAGAGCTGTTCCAGGACAAAGTGCTGCTTAAATAAGCTGTGTAGTCAAGCAGTGCAGGGTTTTGATTGATTCAAAGTATGTTTTTATTCAGGATCAGACAGAGTTCCAGTTACGTGTCCTCGCTGAGCACAGGGCGAGTGTCACTGTCACAGGCAGGTTGTGTGCAGCTGCAGCCCCAGCCCAGGACTCTGCCTGGTGCCACAGGTCCCTCTGAGCTTTACTGAGCCCACTGCCCACTAAGGGTAGGTAGATCTGAAAGGATCTGCCTTGCCCAGAGCTCCCTCCCCGGGACCAGCCCTGAAGGGATGGAGAGAGGCTGCACAGGGTCCTGCAGGTGCTGGCAGCCTTTGTTTCCAGTCTCTCATGCTCGTGGCACCAAGCTCTGGCTCAGCTCAGTGGAGGGGGAGCCCCTCCGAGGGACCAGCAGCACCCTTGAGGGGCTGTGTCCCCTTCTGGCCCTTCTGCTCTTGTAGGGGAGCTGCTCTAGGGGTACCTGTGGGAGCTGCTTCCAGCAGACCTTCATCCAGCTGTTCCCATGGTTCGTGTGCTTAATGAATCCCTGATAATGTAATTATATCACTGCAGATACACCTGTGAGGCAGCTTTAAGCTTTGTTCTCTTGGCTATGCCTAAAAAGAAATTGGATTAGCGATTTTATCCTTAATATTTAATTCTAGAACAAATTATTATGAACTTTTTGATTACCAGTATTACACAGATGCTAATTACCATGGAAGGGTTGTATTTTAATTGCCAACAGTGCCATCATAATACAGGACAAATACAAAGATGCATTTGAATGCCAGGGAAGTAGTTCTGTGTCCTGTGCAGCTGTGGCCACATCCAGAACAGAGTGATCCCTGTTTGCAGCTTTCCTGATAGCAGCTGAGAGTTTAAATTATTTAAATTTTTTTAATAGATAATTGGCAAGATTCTGCCTGCAGTTCTTGGTACAAGAGCAAAGCAGAGAGGTCCTGGGGGTGCTGGGTGACAGTGATTTCCCTCCAGCCACTTTCTAAAGGATGAAAACCCTGGGAAAAGTGAATGATGTCTTGGTGTAAGAGCTGAGCCATTCCAGGAGAACTTGGCTAAAGGAGATGAACTTTTTAGAAGTCAATATTGAGGTTATTCTTTCGGCAGTGCATAGGTGCAGTAAAGCCCTTCTCACCTGCTTTACTCTTTGCTTAGCAAGCTTAGGAAACCAGTGAACATAATCATCCAGTCTCTCCTTGCCCTTGCAGTCTGTCTCCAAAGTAAAATTTAGTTTTCAAAAATGAAATGAGCTGTCAAAAAAGCTTGAGCTGTTTTTACATCATGGCAAGTTCCTTCTCACTGCTTCTGGTCCTTCAGAATGAAAGACCTGCTCCAGTGGCCGCAAATCTCCTGTTTCCTCAACACCCTTCCTGAGGCTGCTGCCATGCATCCCCCATAGCAGAGACTTCTTTCCCCAGGCAGTCCCAGAGCCTGCTGATGCTTCTGGGTGCCGTGGGCAGTTTTATGTTAATGCTCCGCATTTAGAATTTCAACCTGTCTCTCATGATGGCAGTTCTGTAGATACTGGAGAAAACAGGGAGGGATAAATACCTAACAGAAGCTGGAGGAGAAATCAGTATATGTGGGCAAGGTACAACCACTGCAAATAAGCATTTTTGTAAACTAGAGCAGTGTCTGGCCCCGGTTCAGAACTGGGTGGGATTAAGGTGTTTGATGTAGGTGTGTAGTGTTGGCTGACTCTAAGCCTTGACTCTGCTCTAAAAACAGAAAAAGTGAAATCCAGGCTCGTGTGCTGAAACGTCTCAGTGGCTCTGAGCCGAAGCCAACAGTGCCTGTGTGTGCAAGGATTACAGGGCATCGGTCTCGTCTTACACAGGCAGAAGCCAAAGAAGGGGAAATTCAAGAAGGAAACCCACTGCTCCCAGTTCAGACCCGAAAGACAGATCCCTGAGTCAGCTGTGGGTTAGTACACCAGCCGTGACGGTGACATCCCTCGTGGGTCACGAGTTCCTTCACTGGATGACCTCTGCAGAAGGAAACAATGTCTTTGTGCAGCCGAGGTAGAGCAATCCCTGCTCTTCACCAGCTGTGTGGGTCCTGCCCGGAATGCAGCCACTGGCTTCTGTTTGAGCCCAGGAAAATTGTGCTGCCCCTGTATAACGAGGCTAAGTCAGACACGCTATTAAATGATTAGGTGACCTCTTATCCGAGTGGGGATTTCAGCCTGATGAATTCCTTCAGAATCAGCAGGGCAAAGAGTTATTGGATTTCTAAAGGAGAAAAGGCAAAGCCTACTTGAGGAAGTGTGCCAGACTGGGAAGTGTTCAGGTTCAGATGAGTTGCCAGCTCGGGTGACAGTACAGGTGTTGTCACTGTCTCGGTTTGTGGGGTGAGGTGGGCCCAGGAGGTGTTACCTGCCCCTCTCCTGGCTGGAACCTCCCTGGGTTATGGGCAGCTGCACACAACCCCTTTGGCCATGGTGGAATGCTCTGGGTATCTGGGACTCTCTGAAAGCTTTTATGTGCCATGTCTTGAGCAATCCACTCCCAGCTGCTGCCTGCCTTCTGCCTCGCAGGGCTGGCTCCGTTCCACTCGTTTTTCCTAATGGCTGTATTTAACCACCAAACATTCCCTTTGTGTGGCTGCATTGTGCAGAATGAGGACAGAGTCATTTCTGCTTCTTGCCTTGCTCCGCATCGTAGACTTGCCTGAAAATGAATTAATTTAAAAACTGCACTCTTGACTCATGACCAAATAGATGTTTATTCCTTCCCTAGGAACAGATACATGAACGGAGAAGCACAGAAGAAAAAGATGCGTCTTGTGTCACTGACATTTTGTGGGGACACAAACACATTGATGCATTTCTGTAAGCAGGGGCACCTTGGGAATGGTCCCTGCCTGTGATGGGCACCGAGTGGCAGAGCCCAGCTGAGGCAGCACCGGCACCAGTCCGGGTGTTGAGTTAGACCCCGAGCAAGAGCTGTGTAATGTGATCAGTACCTGGTGATGGCTGTGCTGCAGACAGAGCAGTGCTGGAGTGCTCAGAGCACCTCTGCCCCAGCTGTCCATCGGCTGTGGGCTCATGGTGGCCTCAGGCAGCTCCCGTGGGCACAGGGCAGCCCCTGCTCATTCCATGGGGCTCAGCTGCAGGAAGGACCTCTCCACTGAAATCCACTTTAATCCACTTTTTTCCCAGAAATCAGAGAACAAACATTTCCAGAGTGCCTGGAACTGGTGCTGCTGTGTGTGGAGGTGATGCTGTTTCATTGCAGGAAACTGTTTATTATAATTACAGAGTACATGAAGTTTTCATCATTTGCTTATTTATTATGCTGGGCTCCCATTTTCACTGTGGAGAAACAAGAAACAAATGACATCAGAATAACATGCAATATCCATTAAGGTACAGCAAGTCACCACCTGAAAAATAAACCGCCTAGAAATGAATGAGCTTCCAGCAATAATGTGGAATAAAGTGACATCAGGAGAGAATGTTGCTCGGTGCCTTGATGGCTGTTACCCAGAGGTTTGTTTTCAGAGCAGTTTTACAACAATGACCAGGTTTTAAAGGAAAATTGTTAGGGCTTTGCTGCTCAAAGAATATATAAAGTTATTTTTGCCTGGTTTATTGAATGTACAACCAATTCAGCCTGCTCTAGGCAGGGGCTGGATCCTGCTGGTGTTGCGCGTTGT
The DNA here is from genome assembly GCA_013396875.1 of Vireo altiloquus. Classification (NCBI taxonomy): domain Eukaryota; kingdom Metazoa; phylum Chordata; class Aves; order Passeriformes; family Vireonidae; genus Vireo; species Vireo altiloquus. The sequence continues at coordinate 15,919 of VZRF01007119.1, forward strand.
GGCAGGCCATTTATTACTATTTTTAAGTTTGCATGAAGGAGGTTTTCCCTTACATTTTGTATCTGGAACAGTCTCTGGCAGCTGGAGTTGATGGGCTCTGCTCGCCCATGGGCACCGGGGGGTCCAGACCCAGGGAAACAGCTCAGGTCACTCTGCCCACCAAGTGCCCTTACCATGAGGTCTGAGGTGTGCAGAGAGTTATTGCAACACGTGGTTTTCAGCTCTCACCGTAATTGTAACGACGGCGAAAAATAATCCTGGTGATTCCTGTGCATCGCTAATTGCGGGGTTTATCAGGCTAACGATAACCACCCATTATTTTGTCACCTCCTTGCGGCAGCGTGTCCTTGATGATATTATACTGAGCACCATTAGCACTTGCAAGTGGTTATTAACGGCAGCGTTTAGAGGTGCGGAGTGTGCGCAGCTCCCCCCTGGCTGCGGTTTCCTGCCATCCACAGAAATTCCCTCTCCTTGTTCCCACATGGTGGGAGTGGGATCCGTTCTGTGCCCGGAGCCAGCCCGGGGGAGCAGCCCTGCACCCCACTGCCAAAGGGAATGCATCCAGCTCGTCCTAGTTACCTGCATGTCTGATCATTAAAAGAGGGCAGACGTAATTATAGCAGATGTAGGCATGCCGTTAGTTCATTTAAAAATAGTTACCGTGATCGCTAATTAGCTCTTTTAAAGCAGTCACCTTGGTAATTAAGGTGTCATTAGAGGGCTGAGGGAGGCAGGCAAGGCCGTGCCGTGGGGAGCCCGTGCCAGCCCAGTGCGCTCCGTGCCAGCCCAGCGCGCTCCGTGCCCATCGGCAGCGCGGGGCTCCGGGGCCAGTCCCGGGATATCCCCCTGGGCCACGTGTTTGTTGTTGTTGCAGCAAATGTGCGTTGTAATCGCTCTCTGCTAGCCCAGAGGGGATTATTTTCCCTTCCGGAGCACAGCGATGCCGTGGCAGGCACAGCCCACCCTGGTGCGCTGGGCAGCGGGGAGCCCCGCGGTGGCCTGATCCCGGTTTGCATCCAGAGACAGCGAGCACTAAGGTCTCTCGCACAGCTCTCTCCCTCTGGAAAGCTCTCCGGAGCCGGCCATCCTGCCCTGGAGGAACTGCGGTTACGGATGGCCAGTGGGCTGAGCAAATCCCGTGCACTCCTCAGTCAGACCCGGTGCTGGGAGCAGGGATGCTGCTGTCCGTGGGTGCCGAGCCACAGCCAGGATATTTGGGGTGTGAAGTGCTGAGCAGGGTGGGTCTCAGCCCCTAAAGCAGCAAAGAGGATGTGGGACGTGTTCCCGACTCTCTGTTCTTCTCCCCACCGCAGGTGTGCATCGTGCAGAAGAGAGACACGGAGAAGATGTACGCCATGAAGTACATGAACAAGCAGCAGTGCATCGAGAGGGACGAGGTGCGTAACGTGTTCCGGGAGCTGGAGATCCTGCAGGAGATCGAGCACGTGTTCCTGGTGAATCTCTGGTGAGCAGCTCCCTCCCCTGCACCTCCAGTGCTTGCACAGCGCCACACCTGATAATTCAAAGGGCTCTCATAACTTTTTCAGCAGTATGTTACTACAAATAGTGACATTTCAAGTTGCTCAGTAATGATTTCACTTCTGCACTGGCAGAAATATCCTCATTACTGAGCAATGTTTTTTTTAAAAACGAAATTTTAAAAAAACACTCTTCAGGTTGAACTTCTAAACACTGAGAAAGTTTTATACCCAAAGTGATGGAAGTGGCTGATGTGTCACATTTGTTTTGCTGATCCATTGCTCCAGAATAGCCAAATGAGTTGATGCTTTCCATTTTTTTAGCAATTGCAAATGTTTTTCCCAAAAAGTAATGAAATTCTGGATAGAACTTGCTCTCATAGCAAATCCTTTCGGCTCATAGTTTTAGAATAAACCTACATTTAAGATGAGAGCAGAAGTGAGTGATTCATAAGTATTATACAATCCCACATACTCTTTCCTTGGAAGTGCAGTCACCAAATATAACAATGAGCGTTGTTTTGGTGTATCCCCACTGCTGTCAGTCTCCCGTGGGACCCACGGCAGATTTAGAGAGGCGGTTTACTCCACAGTAAATATAAATCTCTTTTTCTGGTTTATCTGGTTAAATTAGCAGTTGTGTTTTCCAATTCATCTTCAGGATAGGCTGAGATATTTTAAGCAGGTTTATGAGATTGTTTGCAATTGAAAATGTGAAGTTTCTCTGAAGTGTCTGGCTGGCAGAGCCTGAGCTCTGTGCTGGTGGACTGACAGGGCACTGCTGCTCAGGGACAGTGATGGGGTGAGCAAGGGGACATTCCCAGGGAAGCATTGCTTAGTGTGGGAATTTATGTAAAAAACAAGCCAGCATCTTGAGCTGGACTTGCTTGACTGTGAAGGTGCAAGCAGCAAAGCTGCATGTTCAGTTTTGGGCTCATCACTGCAAGGACCTTGAGGGGCTGGAGCGTGTCCAGGGAAAGGAACGGAGCTGGGAAGGGTCTGGAGGAGCCCCAGGAGGGGCTGAGGGAGCTGGGAAAGGAGCTCAGGCTGGAGCAAAGGAGGCTCAGGGGGGACCTTGTGGCTCTGCACAAGTCCCTGACAGGAGGGGGCAGCCGGGGGGGGTCAGGCTCTGCTCCCAGGGAACAGGGACAGGAGGAGAGGGAACAGCCTCAGGCTGGGCCAGGGCGGGCTCAGGGTGGATATTAAGAAAAATTTTTTATCCGAAGGGGTGCCCAGCCCTGGCACAGCTGCCCAGGGCAGTGCTGGAGTCCCCATCCCTGGAGGGATTTAAAAGCTACATGGATGTGGCACCTGGGGACCAGTGGTGGCCATGGCAGTGCTGGGAGTGGTTGGGCTCCATGGGCTGAAAGAGCTTTTCCAATGCAAACGATTCTGGCATTCTGTGCCCATAGTGGGACCATTTGCAGCTCTCACAGGAGCTGTGTAATTAGGAGAGGGGGGATGCCTGGCTGGGTTTGTGAGCCCCATGAGGCTCAGCTGCTCCCTGGGCACTGGTCCCGCAGGTATTCCTTCCAGGATGAGGAGGACATGTTCATGGTGGTGGACCTGCTCCTGGGAGGTGACCTGCGCTATCACCTGCAACAGAACGTTCAGTTCACTGAGGAAACAGTCAAACTCTACATCTGTGAGATGGCACTGGCTCTCGACTACCTGCGGAGTCAGCACATCATCCACAGGTAACTCCATGGCTCTGCTGCAGGTGGCACCTGGTGGGACCTTGCCCTGCTGGGTTTGGGGTGGGTTCTGTTGTCTGTGCTGATCCTGGCCACCCTCTGGCTGCTGGTCTTGCCCCTCACCACTTGGAGGGAGTCAGATGTTTCACTGGGGGGCTGAACCTTCCAGGGCAGGTGTCAAAGCCAGCCAGGGCTTCACATAAATACCCCCAGTACTGCGTTATTCATTTTCCTTAGGAATGAGGCCTGAGCAAGTCTAATGCTTCCAGTTTTTCACCAAGTTGCCCAGAAAAAGCATATTTCTAGTCCATCATAAAGGGACTTGCCTCATGTTAGAGTATTTTTGTTTTATTTGTTCCTAATTTTTGATAGAGAAACAGTTGCAAGATTTTTGTCATTGAGTCTCATCCCTGGTCTGACTGAGATTCCATCTGCTGTAATCTTCCTTCTTTTCCCAGAGATGTGAAACCAGACAACATCCTCCTCGATGAACAAGGTAGGATCACTCTGCTCCTCTTTGCTCCCTCGTTCATTCCAGGGACAGATTCTTTACAGTCCTGGGTACTGGGCATCATTTTACCTGGGGAAACTGTGGGAAAAGCTGCTCTGCTTTTACTGGACCATGTTTGGCTGAACATCCCTGTGCTTTGTAATGCTGGGGAGGATCACTCAACAGCCTGTCAGTGTGCTGTAGTCAGCATGGAGTGGCAGCCCTGCTTCAGTCCTGGGAGTTTGGAGTCATTGCAGTTTAATGGCTTGGAACACCCTGGTCTAGTGGAAGCTTCATGGCAGGAGCTTGGAATGAGATTATCTTTAGTCCCTTCCAACCCAAACATTCTGTGGTTCTGTGATAGTGTTTCCCTGTTGTCTTTTTCATCCCTGTAACTTCTGGCCAGAGCAATTTGGCCAGTGCTGAAGATGCTGGGAGTTACTGGCTAGCTCCAAGTGTGATTTAATATCAAGATCCAAATCTTCCTATCCTTTAATCACCTGGCCAGCCCAAATTCTGGGAAAGCTTTGGGATCTCTTATGGCCATTCCATGAGATCTGACCCTCACCTGCCCGAGTCTGTGCCACCGTGTCCGAGGACAGAAGCTTATGAAACAAATGTGTTTTGACTCTGCATTGCCACTGCACTGCCATTAATTCCTTCTTAAAATGTGTCTTTATTTAAGGTCATGCCCATTTAACAGATTTTAATATTGCAACAATCATTAGGGACGGTGAAAGAGCGACTGCGTTGGCTGGGACAAAGCCATACATGGGTAAGGAACCATCTCTGCTCTCATACCTGTGTCACATTTTGGGAGTGCTCAGCACATGCTGCCTGACAGGCCCTGGCTGGGGAGGGGCACTGAGTTCATTCAGGACACTGATGCTCGTGTCCCAGCCGTGCAGTAGAGCCTGATTGTCCGAGAAGGGGAACTCCCAGTGGGAAGGCACCACGGTTGGCATGTCCCACCATCCCATCCTGTCCCACCATGCCATCCTGTTCCCTCCTGTCCTGCCCTCCGCATTGCATCCTGTCCAGTCCTCTCCATCCCGCCCTGCCCTCCTCATCCTGTCCAGCCTCCTCCTCCTGCTTTCCCCTCCCCATCCCACACTCCCTGTCCCTCTCTGCTGTCCCTGTCTGGCTCCAGCCTTGGACTTGATGTCTCCTGGGGTCCCCATGGTGCTGCTGTCCTGTGCTGGGGGGGCTGTCCCTGCAGGTGGCCGAGTGAGTTCCCGTTGAGGGCAGGCACATGGCTGCTGCTCCCCTGCCTCACGCAGCCTCCCCTCGGGCAGTCGTGCAGAAAGATCACCATAAGCATTGTGCACCAACTGACATGAAATACTAGAATAGAGAACAGCAAATAACCTGTTGCATGTTATCCCTTTCTGCTCAGCCCCGGAGATTTTCCACTCCTTCCTGAGCGGCGGGACGGGCTATTCCTTCGAGGTGGACTGGTGGTCTCTGGGAATCATGGCCTTCGAGCTGCTGCGGGGCTGGGTAGGGCTCCGGCCGTGCTGGCCCTCGGATCGTGTGCTCTGGCTGAGCCAGAGGGAGAGGAGACTCCTCACCTTTGTGCTCTTGTCCCCAGAGGCCGTACGACATCCACTCCAACAACCCCGTGGAGTCCCTGGTGCAGCTCTTCAGCACCGTCAGTGTCCAGTACTCCTCAGCCTGGTCCAAGGAAATGGTGGCACTGCTGCGGAAGGTGAATTGTCCTTCTGGGCTGGGATGGTACCTGCTGTGCAGGACTAGCTGGGAAATTATCAGCATTTTAATAAACAATGAATAATAAGAGTAATAATATACAAAAGACAGGCTGGGAGAGATAGGGATGTTTAACCTTGAGAAGAGAAGGCTCCAGGGAGACCTTAAAGCCCCTTCCAGGCCTAAAGGGGCTCCAGGAGAGCTGCAGAGGGACTGGGGACAAGGGATGGAGGGACAGGACACAGGGAATGGCTTCCCAGTGCCAGAGGGCAGGGATGGATGGGATATTGGGCAGGAATTGTTCCCTGGGAGGGTGGGCAGGCCCTGGCACAGGGTGCCCAGAGCAGCTGTGGCTGCCCCTGGATCCCTGGCAGTGCCCAAGGCCAGGCTGGACATTGGGGCTGGGAGCAGCCTGGCACAGTGGAAGGTGTCCCTGCCATGGCAGGGGTGGCACTGGGTGAGCTTCTAGCCCAGTCCAATCTGAGACTTTATGATTAATTGTGTGTGTTTCATGTTTATTATCCCTGTAATAAGATGCACAGTGTTTGAGAGCAAGGGAAGCAAAAAGGCTGATTTTGGTGTGACAGATTCCCAGCTGGGCTAGAATTGTGCCTTCCATCCTCTCCATGATCATTGTCACCCATAAAGGCAGCACCTCTGGCTGGGATGGCAGGTGAGGTGAACAACACGTGCTGCACTGCAGCACTGGCTGCTCCCTCTCGCTGGTTCTTTGGGGCTGAAGGGTCTGACAGAGTCATGAGAGCTGTTGGGGGGTCCCAGGTCTGTGGAATGCTCTGCTGCTTTCCTCCTGCTGCTGGAGAAAGCTGGGATGTGGTGGGGCAGCTGGTTTAGCTCTGGCTTGCTTGAGAACTCAGAAAAGTAGTTGGTGAGTTTGCCGTAGGTAAGATACACCCGGTGCTGGCAGCAAATAAATGCCTCTGATATGAGTTAATGTTGGTGGGTAATTTGCATAATTAGATTCAGTTTAACGTTGCTGGCAGAGGCTGTGCCGGTGCTTTCGGCAGGTTGGCACTGCCATCTGCTGGGCAGCCAGGCTTCCCGGGAATCCAGCCTCTCACCAGGAATGTGCCAGCAGCCCCCGCAGCAGGGAAGGGACCCCCACGTCCCCCCACAGCGCTGGGGTGCCCCAGCCCGGTGTTCTGCCCACGTGCCCTTTACAGCATCCCTGTGCTCGGGGGCTGCAAGTGCAGCCACCACCACCTGCTCCCTGCATCGTCACCTTTGGCGCTGGAAAAAGACCCAGGGCTGGCTTTATTTTCTGGAAATAGGTTGTAACCACCTAGGACCAGTGTGTGTGGGACTGTGCCAGAGTTTTTTGAGGGAAACCATCCTCCGGGGGCACTTGGTGGAGGTCCCACTGTAGGTGCCCATCAGTCGGGAGATTAGACACACTCAGCTGCAGATACCCAGACCGAGGGATCAGGACTCAAATCCTGTGTGCTCTGGGAAAATGGCAAGAGCTGCTCTAGAGTGAAGATGGGGCTCCTGGAGAGGGGCCAGGGTGGACACAGCTCAGCTGCTGAGCATCCCACTCTTGGGAGAGCCGGGATATATGTGGGGCTCTGAGTATGCTCTGCAAAGGTCTCATCAGCTGAGCTTCGGGGAAGGTTTTCCTGGAAGAGACAGGCATGGAATCCTCTGGAGCCCTGCACACACCCTGGGTTAGACACACCTCTGCGTTGTTTGTACCCTCACATTGGGCATCCCTCCAGCAGTGGGACATGGTGCTGTAAAACCAGCTCTGCCCTCAGACTGCTGTCTGGGCAGAACAAGTGAGCCCTGAGAATTTCATTCGCTGTGCTCAGTGATCCATGTGTGTGATGAATGAGGTGGTGTCCCTGGTGTCACAGGGGCTGGACTGCAAGGATGAGCCTCTGGAGGGATCCGTGCCTCCCTGGCAAGGGGAGGAGTGCATGGGGTGGCAGTGCTGGGTGCTGTGGGGAAGGGTTGGGCATGGCAGGAGCAAACCCATGCTGATCTGGGAACCCGTGGTACCTGGTTTCACAACTGCAGAACATTTTGTAAGGTATTTTTCCTGTAGTCAGTTATCTATTTCCCACAGCAGAAAGGCTCCTTGGCATGGCCGAACCACTGGAGTTGGCTCAGGCAGCCTGCGCTGGGTGCCTTGTCTTCCTCCTCTGCTGGGAATGCTCTTCTCTCCAGTGCTGTATGACCAATGTTTTCCCTCCCCAGCTGCTGACAGTGAATCCTGAGCATCGCTTCTCCTGCCTGGCCCACATCCAGGCCTCGGCACACCTGTCGGGCGTGGTCTGGAGCGACGTGTGCGAGAAGCGCGTGGAACCAGGCTTCGTCCCCAACGTGAGTGGGAGCCATCCGTGCCCCCATCCGAGCAGGGGCTGCTCCTCAGGGTGGAGGAACCACTGTGAGAGCAGAGGTTTCCTGAGGGGAAGCAGTGTCTGAGCCTGCTGTGCCTGACATGAGTCATGTCGTGTGTCCTGGCAGAAGGGCCGCCTGCACTGCGACCCCACCTTCGAGCTGGAGGAGATGATTCTGGAGTCGAGGCCCCTGCACAAGAAGAAGAAGAGGCTTGCAAAGAACAAGTCAAGGGATAACAGCAAAGACAGCTCCCAGTCTGTATGTGCTCCCTGGGGTAACATCCAGCTGGGAAAAGGCTGGATTTGGGCGGGTATTGCAGCTGTTACTGCCACACTGCAGGAGCCACAGGTTTATTTTGATGAAAACATTTGCCCACTGGAGTCTTTTCAACAACCAAGTATTCCTCTTCTGGAAGTTTGACCAGGGTTTCACAGTAGGGGATGCTTTGGAAAGGGAACAGAGCAGCAGAGCTCTGGGCACCCCTCTGTGCTCAGCCTCTGTCCCTGCACAGCCCCAGGGCTGCCCGTGCCTGGGCACAAGGCAGCAGCTCCCTGTGTGCCTTCGCAGGGACTCCCACACGTGGGCAGTGTGCTGGGCTCTCCCCACGCTGGCTGTGCTTCCTTTGGGCTGACAGCACTCCCAAAATGCAGGATACACAGATAAATGCGTTATGTTTATGGTGGGAACAGTGTGATCTGTGTTGTATGGAAAACTGCTGCCGTGGATGGCAGAAGCCCCTGGTGAAAGCCGTGTGGCAGCCAGCTGTGCTGCCTCCAGCTGTTGGGCTGAGGCTTGGGGGGTGGGAGCTCCCTCCCACATCTGGAGGCTCCTGCATGCCACTGGGAGTGCTGGGGGCTGCAGGCAGCAATGAGGTGCAAATGGGGCTGCTTATGCATGTTTTGTTTTTCTTCAATAGGAAAATGACTATCTCCAGGAATGCCTTGAAGCTATCCAGCAGGACTTTGTCATCTTCAACAGAGAGAAGTGAGTGTGTGGGATGCTTTATTTAGGGAAAAATACTCCTTTTTCTGGCTTCCCTTAGGAATCAGTGCCAGTGCCTGACAGCCAGGAACACCTTGCTGCTGGCTTAGCCCCAGGTGACTGGTGTCAGTGGAGGAGCTCAGGTGATACCTGTGTATGAAAAATGGTTCTGGCCACAAAGGGAGACAGATCAGGGATTATTAACTGCCATGAAATAAAATATGCTGTAAAGAGACTTCTGGGATTGAACATGTGAGTGTGACACTGCTACAGTTCTCCTGTGGCACCTCCTCACCCATCCTGCTTTTAGCAGATGATGTTTTGGGAAATGAAGGTGAGGAAGGTTGGACCCAGTGATTGTGGAGGTCTTTTCCAGCCCTAATGATGCTATGAATCTATTCTGTGTGTTAAAGTCCCTGGTGGGAATAAGGGGGCAGTGGAAGTGCTGGGTTAAAGCCACTGCTTCCCCAGGCTGTTTGGTCAATAAGCAGAGGGTGCAGCAGGGGGTGGCAGGAGCTGGGCTGAGATCTGGGTGGGCTGAAGCCTTGCAGGCTGTTTTGGGGCATTTCAGAGCAGTTCAGTGTGGTTTGCTGATACACTGGGCTCTGTCGTGACCCGTTTGTGTGCACTGTGAGGTCTCCTCACCTCTCGAGCAGTGAGGGGCAGCTGGGGCTGCAGCCCACCCTGCCCACTCCTGGGGGTGCTCGCTCGGGGGGTGCCTGTGTAACCTCTGGTTCCTCTGCTCCCCCAGGCTAAAGAAGAGCCAAGAGCAGCCGAGTGAGTCCATGTCTGCCTCCGAGACCACCGAGGAAGCCGAGGCCGAGCCTCTGCACATGTGCAGCTCCGTGTGCTCCTCGGGCAGCAGCTAGGCCGGGGCTGCCGGGCCAGGCCGCCCACACCCTCACCTGCCCTCAGGTGTGCCAAGCACCCGAGCAGCAGCAGCAGCTGTCCCTGCAGAGCTGCAGCACACCCCAGTTCCCACAGGACTGCCCTGAGGTGCCCTGAGCACCCGAGCAGCAGCGGCAGCAGCCCCTGCAGAGCTGCAGCACACCCCAGTTCCCACAGGACTGCCCTCCCGGGCCCTGCAGTGCCAGCCCGGCACCCTGGCTGCCTGTCGGGGGAAGATACGGCCTATGCAACTTGTCAGGGGAGGAGATAACTTAATTAGTCTTTCTGTTTTAATGTCAGGTTGCTGATCTACATGTTTTTAATGCAGCAAGAGGACAGGGAAAGAAGTCCTCGGGTCCCACGGGGAGCGACAGGGAGCAGGGCGGAAGGCCAAAGAGATGGTGTGAGCTTGGCTCTGGTGTTCCCTGTTCAGAGATGCTGCTCTGGGGATGGGCAGTCCCTGTTTTAACCAGAGCAGCCCCAGGGCCTCTCTGGCACCAGCTCCTGGGAGCCTCCAGCTCTTTGGGTCCTGCAGCACAAGGACATCCCAGGAACCTCCTTGTCCCTGTGTCAGCTGCCAGTTCCTTTCCCAGTTTGAGGCTAATAAATGTTTTTGTGCATTCCATGGATTCTTCAGGGGTTGGGTAATGTGTATTTGAAATGCAGAATGCATTTAAAATATTTTCTTCCTTGATGTGACTGCTGCAGGTAGTGAGGAGCTGTGGGATGGATTGGAGGGTCTGGCTCCATGTGCCCAGGGTCGGAGGACACAGTTTATTATGGGCTGAGGTTTCCTTGGAGGCAGAGTGGATGGCCTTGCAAGGCTGCTTGGTTATGAGACAGGAATATGAAATTTCACCCTTTGATTTACTTTATTTTGAGTGTAAAGTGCAAGTACTGTATATAATTTGCCAGTACCTGTCTTAACTTCTTAAGAAGACAGGAAATCTTCCCTTGCTCCAGCTGTGGATGTTGCCTTTCTTGTTGCAGGGGCCTTCACTATATTAGTTGTTTAACCTGCTGCAGAGTGGTTTTTGGTTACTGTGCACGGTGGTGCCAGGACTGCTCCGGTGCCCCAGGTGTGTGGTGGGAATGCAGTCACCATCAAACCATCAGCAGCTGTCTGCTGCCAGGCACTGGGAGGCTGCAGTGTTTGCATCCTTACTGGACATTGCTAATGCAAAAATGGATGGGAGATGTTCTTAACTGATCAGATTCTGTCAGGACCAGTTTTGTTGTGGTTTTTGTTTCCATGAATAAAGCAGAAAGGCAGAACTGTACGAAATGATCTTACACAGGCAAGGACATGGCACATGTGTCTCCCACAGTTTTATGTGGGAATTAGTGTGTGGCTGAAACTGTTCAGACATGTTTTCATGGAAGTCTTTAAGGGTGAGCAGGAGGAGGGGAGCCAAAGCTCTGGGTCCAGTTGCACACTTATTTTCAGGGCAGAGCCAGTAGATGCTGTCAGGCCTGGGGTCCCACAGGGGGTCCCTGGTGTCAGCCATGGCTCCTGCACACCCCGTGCCTCATTAGGAGCTGCGCTAATGACACCTCAGGGGCTGTGGCCATTCAGTGAAATCTGTGTCCTCCTGCTCCTTCTCCCAGCTCCAGGAGGGCATGTACCCTGGCTCTGATCCCAGACTGTGCTGGGGGCACCTGCCCTCTCAGCCCCCAATAACTTGCAGTCTCTTTACTGGGTACCAGGGAGGCCTAATTACCTTCTCTCACCTGTCAGAGCTTGTCTTTGTGTGCAGGTGAGCCAAGTGCTCTGGCCCTTGGCTGTGCTGAGCAGCCTCTGCCTCGGGCTCTGCGCTCGCCTCGTGTTTCCATCCCACATCTCTCAGCTGGAACACCACCTCTACCCTGGCAGATGAGGGTCAAATGGTGTCTTTATTCAGGAGTTACAAATTACAGGTGATTTACTCCACTGGTGTGGGTAGGGTTTTACAGTGAATTCCATTGCTCTATTTAGTAACTTCCTGTAAATAACAGCAAAATTTTGGACTATCGGAATGACAAGGAGCGTCACTGATTTTTTGACCAAACCATCCCACAGATGAGTGATGAAGACACATCCTATTCAGCCAGAAGCTCTCAGACTGGGAGAGGTGTTGGCAGTTACAGGATGCGTGTAATTAATGTTTTCATCACTTTCCTTAGGACAAGAGACAAGTGGGCCCTGAGGTGGGGGTTGGTGTGTGTGGGGGAGAAGTTGGTTCACTTCTGAAACTGAGGTTTCTCAGCCCAAACCCTCTCTGTGTCAGTCATCTTGCAACACCCCTCCTCTTCAGTGCATTGTGCAAAACAGCTCAGCAGAAACCAGGAGAGCTGCTGGGGGAATGCCTGGGAATGGCTCCTTCCCAGCAGAAACACTCTGGGAAGATCCTGGCTGCCTGGGAAGCAGCCCTGGAATCCAGCAGTGAAGCTCCAGGGATGTGCTGAGTCCCTGAGAACAGCACCAGGACACAGAGCTCTGGGATCGTTGTGCTGAGTGGGAGAGACCCTGGGAGCACATCACTGACGTGCTTGGTCTCCCACTGTGCCAGGCTGTGGGCATAACCTCACCAGAGCCTGTCGGGGGACAGGGTTTCACTGACACCTGTTTGCACTCAGTCCATGGGGAAGAAAGGGCAAGAAAAGAGCAATTGGAAAAGGGACAAATGCTAGGAAACAGCTCAGTGTTGTTTTCACTGTCAGACCCCCTGTGCTGGGTTTCAGTGCCTCCCGTCCCTGCTGTGCCCCACTCTCGTGTCCCTGTCGCTGTGTCCCTGGAATGAGCCTGTGCCAGCTGAGCCAAGCTCGCTCCTGTTGGCCCTGCACATCCCTGTGGCTCCTGCCAGGGTGTCCCATGTCTCACCCCATCCACAGTGGAGTCCTGGGCGTTTGATCCTCTCTCCTCCCCTGCCCCTGGCTGATGGCACAGGCTGGGGTGGGGATGGGGAGGAAGGTGTGGGGGCATGGCAGGGTTGTGGTGCCCGTGGTGGAGCCCACATTGGTGCCATTGCTTTGGCTGAGCCCTGGCTCCTGCAGCTGAGCAAACCTCACAGTGAAATCGTGACAGAGCCCTGGTCCCAAATCCCAGCTTGGAAGGTGTCACTAACAGCTCTGGGTTACACCTCCACTACAGCCAGAACACAGGAATTTTCTGTACATATTTAAATACCTGTATTTTTTTGTATGACAGATTTATACAGTGTGTGCCATTATCTGCTGTGAAAAGTCTACAGCACCTATAAATTATTCTCCTTTAATCACTTGCCATGAGATTGTTTTCTTATCTCTGCTGTGTTGAAGTTTTGCAAAGTTGCATATTTTTAGGTGTTTGCATTGAATTCCACAGCTTTCACTGGGAATTCTGTGCAGAAGACAAATGCCAGGTCAGGTCCTGATGTTTCTTCTCTTGCCAATTCTCTATTACTCCAGAGCTTGCCAAAAAGAGTCTAAGAGTAATAAAATAATAGCAGAAATGCCAGTAAAATGGACTTGACCCCAGACAGTGCTGAAATCCTGCTGCCTTGGGAGGGTATTTTTAAAAATTATTTCAGTGCAGATATATGTAAATATATATTTGTATTTTATGTTAATACATTCCTGTAATTTTCTTGCATGACAATTTTACCACGTCACAGAATATTTAAGTTATGACAAGGTTGTGTTTTTGCAGATAACTGCCGGAAGCCATTGCACATGTGGAGTAATAAATGTGTATTTTTAACATTGCTGAGGATTTGGTGTCATTCCCAGGGTATTGAGCTGTAGATGTGTGAAACCACGGAAGCATCCAAATGCTGGAGTTCTGGATCCCAGCCGGAATCTGGGCTGGTGGGACACTCCCAGCTACCAGAGCTGTGGGAACTGCCATGAAAGGCCTCGGAAACAGGTGCAGAAAGGGAACAGCTGGGTCTGGGGGTTTCAGTGTTGTGCTCTGCAGTGTCAGCCCGTGTTTGTAATTCCAGGGCGAGGCTGTATCTGCACCGTGGGGCTGTGGGCTCTGTCCATGGTGGGTGGGGATCTCGGGGAGGAGCAGAGCCCCAGGGTGGCCACTGGCCTGGGACAGCTCTGGGCACACCAGCCCCGCTGCCATCAGTGCCACTGGGTGAGGCAGAGGTGGGAAGGGATGGTGGCAGGACCTGGCACAGCAGCCATGGCTCACAGGGGTTTGGTATTTCCCCCACAGCCCTGCATTTTGTATCTTAACCTCAATAAAAGCAGCCCCTGGAAGTGCCAGGAGATGTCTGCTTTTTCTCTTTGATCCTCCCCCCAGCCCAGGAATGATTTCTCTCGCTTGGTGCGATGTGCTGCTTGCTGATTGCAGCACAGACTCAGCTACAAAAGCTGCTCTCACTTCAAAGGAGCCGTGAGACACGAGACAAATCGATGTCTGAGCCTGGACTCATCCTTTCTGCACAGCCCAGCGCCGCCACTGTGCTGCCTCTGGGGCAGCATTCCTGGCTGTCCTCCAAGCACCAAGGGCACCTGCTGGGCTGGGCTGTTCACTACGGGGGAAAAGGTGAAGGTCACAGAGCGAGGGCAGTTTCCCACACACAGCCCTGAAAGGCAGGGGAGGAAAAGCTGCAGGACTAAAACACCTGCAGAGGCCTGGAGGGCTCAGTGCCTGCCGGCCCTGTGCCCTTATCCCTGTGCCTAAACCGTGGGAACTGCAATCTGCTAGGGACAAACAGGGAACAACCCTCCTGGGCTCATCAACCAGCCTTGCCTTTCTTACCTGCTGGGATTGATCCTGCTGCTGATCCAGGCGCTGGACGAGAGGGAAATCACAGAATTCCAGGCTGGTCTGCTTGAGAAGGGACATTTAAGCTTGTTCTTCCCTGCCATGGCAGGGACACCTCCCACTGTGCCAGGCTGCTCCAAGCCCCAATGTCCAGCCTGGCCTTGGGCACTGCCAGGGATCCAGGGGCAGCCACAGCTGCTCTGGGCACCCTGTGCCAGGGCTTGCCCACCCTCCCAGAGAAGAATTCCTTCCCAATATCCCATCTAACCCTGCCCTCTGGCAGTGGGAAGCCATGCAAAATAAAAATAAAGAAAAAAGATGCGGTGAGCATGGAAAGCCAGGGATAAGCCCAAGGATAGTTCAATGCCTGTCTGCCAGCTCATTTGCTCCCTAAGGAGCACTGCTGTTCTGCAGGGAATTGAGGGGTCCATCCCTAGGAGCACTGCTGTTCTGCAGGGAATCGAGGGGTCCATCCCTAGGAGCACTGCTGTTCTGCAGGGAATCCAGGGGTCCATCCCCACTCCAGGCACAAGTGTGGGGACCTGGGGCTCCTCCATGGCAGCTGTGGTGCTGCAGAGCCAGGGATGTGCCGTCAGTCAAGGGCACGGAGTGTCCCCTCGGTGTCCCTGACCCAGAGCCTGCAGGAAAGCTGTCCAAAGGAATTAGGGCCAGAGACCGTGTGGGTGCCATGGGGGGGCTGCTTCCCGGAGGCTCTGGCTCCATTAGCAGGCAGCTGTGGGACTCAGCCTCTCCTGGCACTGGGAGAGCTGCAGAGATGCTGCTGGCTCTGATCCCTGCATTAGGAGGAGGCTGGGGCAGCTGTGCTGGCTCTGACAGCTCCCTGACAGAGGGAATAAATGCAAACTCCCCCTCTGCAAGGGAAGGGCTGGCAGGGTTTGAGCCTTGGGCTGGCTCAGAGGGTGGAGGGACCTAAACCAAGTGATGTGGGAGAGGGAATGGTGTCTCTCTGGGTCCCCACAAACCAGGCCAGCTGTGGGAAAAGGGACATTTACAGCACAGAGACCTCAGAACTTCCTTTGCCAAGTTTTTACAAGCCAGGGGTGTTGGGGTGTTCCTGTCACCCCACGGATGTTGGGGTGATGGGGAGGTCACTGCCATCAGACTCTGACTTCCATCTTTCCCATTTCTTATAGAGTTCCTACTGCTGTAATTTATGCTCTATTCAGAAAGAAAAGAAATCATAGAATCATAAACAGTTTGGGCTGGAAGAGGCCTTACAGCTTATTTCATTGCACCCCCTGCCATGGCAGGGACACCTTCCACTAGATGTTAATTGCCTTGGTGCAATTGCAGGGAAA
The DNA here is from genome assembly GCA_013396875.1 of Vireo altiloquus. Lineage (NCBI taxonomy): Eukaryota > Metazoa > Chordata > Aves > Passeriformes > Vireonidae > Vireo > Vireo altiloquus. Next base: position 31,572 of record VZRF01007119.1, read on the forward strand.
AATCAGAAAATCCAACAAATGAAATTAAGTTAAAATTAAATATATAAAACATCTGAACAAATGCATTCCCATATGCTTGATGCAGACATTACTGCAGCATTAAGCTGTGAAATGTAGGTCACATCAGATAACAACAACAAAAGAAAATCCAACAAAAAATTAAATCTCTCCCTGGTTTACATTTGTGGGTTCATTCCTAATACACAGATTGGTGTATCTGGAGCTGCCATCTGTGTGGTTCCAGCTCCCACTCACAGATCAGATCCCTGCCTGTGCCACCACAACCCCTGCTCCCTTTCTCGTGCTGGGCTCACACAGAGCTGGAGACTGAAGCCCAGCAGTGCCAAAGGGAAATTGGTGTCTCACAGACACATCAGGACCTCCCCCCGACACTGGAACCAGTGTGGGCCCAGCGGGAGAGCAGCCCCCAGCACAGCTCAGGAGAAGGGTGGGGATGATGAGCCTCTGCCCCCTCCGAGAGGAGCACAGCAACCTGCAAGTCAGGATGGAATTGCACAAGCCTCAGCCAGAAAAACTCAAAAGGAAGAAAACATCAAAATGGACTTGGGCGGATCAACCACTTCCACCATTTCGTGGTTTCCAACCAAGTTTATTCCAAGCAAGGAGTAGACAGGAACGGAACGCCATTCCTGGAGGTACATGCATGGCTCTATGGCCAGAAGTTCACTCTATGTACACACCTTTAAATTTAATAACTGGGCTATAATAATCTTTATAAAAAAGTGTGTTGCATGCACCTGGCCTCCAAATGAGTGCTGATATTGGGTATTGGACTCACACTCAGTTCTTGAAAAACTGTATAAATAATCTTTAAAAAACAAGGCTGGCAGGAGGACAGCAGCCCACGGCATGGCCGGGTCCTGAAGAGCCACCAGCACCACCATGCCCTGGGACAGGGGACTGCAGCTGCCCCCGAGCTGTGCCCACCGAGGGACACTGGAGCATGGTGGCTCCGGGAGCACGGCCAGGGCAGAAGCCACCGACTGGAAACCATGGAAGTGCTCATCGGTTGGAAGTCCTTTGATGTGTGTGGGCGATGGATGAGGCTGGAAAAGAGCGTGATCCAGCCTGGACGTGCCTTCATGCCCGCCCTGGCCCCCAGCCCACCCCGCAGCCCTGGGTACCACATGCACAGGGAAGGGCTTTCCAAGCAGCTAGTGAAGGAACATCAACGGAGAATCCAAGCTGGGAGTGCTACCTCAGGGATCACTCTACTCTCTACCTACAAGGGAAGGGCTGGCGCAGTTGATGAGCGCTCGCTCGCTTGTCCTCCTGCCCAGAGAGCAGCCCAGCGGCCCCTTCCCACAGGACCTGGCAGGGACAGGCAGGGATGGGCAGGGACGGGCAGGGACAGCGTCAGGACAGCGAGGTGATGTTGGACCTCCCGCCCGGCGGGGCCATGATCTTCTGGGCTGTGCGCCGTGCGATGTGATCATCTGCCTGCGACCCTGGGGGAGAGCAGAGAGCAGGGAGTCCCACTGCTTTAAACACTCCAACCATCAAACAGTTCCTCAGGGGGAAATACTAATTATTTCATTATATGTCATTTTGAACACTCTACTAGCATAGCCCAGTTTGGAGTGGCTATATTTGCCATTCTTTTTTCATTGCTTCTTTCTGGAAAACGTTATAAATGGCTTTCCTATAAATAAATTTTGTATATAATAACATGTGGGGCCTTGTAACACTTGTCAAACAATATGGGACCAATCTGATCCAACCAGCTAAAAAACCATTATGGAAGTCATTTTAGGGCAGAGCATTGGCTTTCCAAGCTCCTGACAGCTGCTGGGCAGGTTTCTGCAGAATGCCTGATGCTGAATCACCACCTGCTCTGGCTCCTGGAAACAGAGCCCCCTCCAGGCGTCATGCATTGACATAAATACTGTAGAACGTTCTAGAGCTTTCTGTGCTGCACTCGGCCCTTTGGCAGCTCAGCCCCCACAAAGTGCTTTACTACTGAGCACAACCGAAGTTTCTCCAGCTCAGCCCTGATGCTGCTCCCCGCCCAGCCCCAGCTCAGCCCCCACGTTTCTCCAGCGGGGCCCTGATGCTGCTCCCCCCCAGCCCCGGCTCAGCCCCCACGTACCGGAGAGGCTGAAGCCCGACTGGTGCAGGTTGCGCACAGGTGGGGCCGCGGCCTTGCCGGCGCCAGGCGCGACTCGTGGTGCTGCGCTGGGCCCCACGGCCTTGATGCTCGCGGGCACCTCGTGGACCGGCCCGTCGTACATCCCCCGGGGCACGCCGTGCACCTCGGCCAGCTGTGGGGACACGAGTCAGGCACGGCCAGGGGAACGGCCTCCAGCTGTGCCAGGGCAGGCTTGGGCTGCACACAGGAACATTCCTTCATGGAAAGGGCTGTGCGGCCCTGGCACAGCTGCCCAGGGGCGAGTCCCCATCCCTGGAGGGATCTCAAAGCTGTGTGGATGTGGCACTTGGGGACACGGGGCAGCGGTGGCCTGGGCGCTGCTGGGAATGGTTGGAATCGATGGTCTTAAAAGGACTTTTAACCTGGCCTTGGAAACCACCAGGGATGGAGCATCTACAGCTTCTGTGGGTCCCAACCCCACCCTGCAGGGAGCCAGCACATCCCCAACCTGCCCTTCAGGCACCCTAGACACGCTGAGGTACACCAGAGTCAGGGAAAAGGGAAGGAGGATAGAGCTGTTAGGAAGCTCTTTACATATCTGCATGTCTTTGTGTCTCTTCAGAAAGCTGTGCCAGCACACAGGAGGATTTATCTTACTGTATTTCCAGTACCTATGGGATGTACATCCCTCACCCTCCAATGCTGCAGGGCAGGCACTGGGAATACAGCAACAGAAACTTCTCCAGCACAGGCAGGAAAGGAATTCCTCCCTTTACCTCAATACAAACAAAAAAATCCTTTTGCTAGAAGTCATATTTTTGTTTTGTAACATCATAATAGGCTAATAAAACTGTCACAATTAGCTCTAATACTAAGAATTCTTCATTGAGTTGCCAGGCAGTTACATGACAACACACAAAAAGAAAGAGCATCAATAATATATTCCTGCTGCTGTTGCAGGTTTGCCATCACAGCAGCCCCAATACACTAAAGCAGAGAGATTGTGATCAAAACATGGGATTATGGCAAATAAAACTCTCCTTACCCTGTTTCTTGCCTTTATCCTTTTATAAACGAAGTCGGGGAAAGTCTTCCGAGGAATGAAGCGACCTGAGCCTTGGGTGACACACAGATTTCCATCTTCAAGGACAACTCTTCCCTGACTTATGACCACGGTTGGGACCCCGTGGCACTCGGTGCCTTCAAATATGTTGTACTCCACGTTCTGGAAAAAGCAAACCTCGATATTCAGTTTCTGTAGGATTTAAGATGAGGCCAACAATGCCTCCCATTTTTGTACACTGCTCCTCGTGCACCATCAGTCAGAACTAACTAACCCCTCATATTTCAAATAACAAGATTCCAATGGGAAGCAAACTGGAATGGAGAAACTAAACTCTAAAAACAATCATATTACACTACAGCAATAGTTTAATACTTTTATTAAATTGTATTTATATTATTCATATATTCTTTATAGCATATTTAAATTATACATTATAGTAAGATTAATACCATTATACATTAAATGATAGAAATAGTTTAATACATAATAAACTATAACTAATACACATTATAGTTCAGCAATAATTCAATACCTAAGTGCAGCACTTACATTTTTCTAGTCCACAGCAAATACATTGACCTAAGATTTCCATACCAGATGCTGACTGTCTTGGAGTGGTCACTCAGTACCAATCCCACCCTTCACAGCAACAAAAGGGTATTTTCCATGCATTTTTAAAAGCAAATGCAAGGTCCTTCCTCACTGTACCCACACAGACAACTCCTCCCCGCTGAATGATTTGATCTTGCTAAGGACATGCATTACTTTCCAGATCTCTTCTGACTCCAAAACCACCTCCAGAAATGATGTAAAAAGTATTTTACCAAGTTGTGGGTTTTTGCTGAGATGATTTTCGTAGCCTTGGGGTTCCACAGTACCAGGTCTGCGTCGGAGCCCACAGCCACGCGCCCCTTCCTGGGGTAGCAGTTGAAGATCTTGGCAGCGTTGGTGCTGGTCACCGCCACGAAATCGTTCTCATCCATCTTCCCAGGGACCTGGGCAGGAGAGGGGGATGGACACAGCTCCATGCCTGCTCCCTCCCTGTGCCCAGAGCTGTGCTGCCCCACTGGGAGGAGATGCCAGACACAGCCCCGTGCCCATGCGGGGTGAGGGTCTGCACTGCCACAGGGCTGCAGGTACAGGGCATGGGGGCCTGAGCCTTGTCCCTCTGGGCTAAAGGATGTCAGAGACAGGTTTTATTTTCCTTGGACTCCAAAGCTTGAAGTCTGAGAAACAAGACTGGTTGGCTCCAACTCCTATGCAGGCATCTCAGGGTCACTGAAGAGGGTTAAGCTCAGTGAACAAAGACTAGAAGTGAATTTAACCAGTGCTATTTATCACCTTCATTTGTCATCTGAAGAAAAATTTCTCTTTGAACAAAGCCCACCTAAGAGAGGTTTCAGGGTGGCTTGGCTCCCAAGCTCCACTCTACACAGGGACATCTGCTCTGTGGGATGCAGGATAGAATTCCCAGGGATTCTGCCAGCAGGGAAGTGTGCTCTGGGGTGCCAGGACACAGACTGACCCCACCCCAGGATCAGAGCCCTGCTGCCTGGCAGACACTGAGGTGACATGGAGACTTGTCCCCACTGCTGGGGCCTGGGGTGAGCAGGCAGTGGGAAGCACAGCAATGTCCCACAGGAGACAGCCTGTCCCCATCCACCTCCCCAGCCTGAGGGGATGGGAACACTTCAGTACCCTTGGGAAAAAGTGCTGGGGAGGCTCCCTGGTGACTGTGAGGGGAGGGTGGTCCCTACACAGAAGTCTTTGAAGACACTGGGAAGGTGTTTGTATGTCTCAGTCTCGTTAGCAGCTCTCTGAAGCTGCTGCAGTGTCTAGACAGTGTCACCTCTCTGGCTTGTCTGAATTAAGGAGGCTGTGACAGCCTGGAGCACAGGCACAGCTCACACGTGCTCCATCCAGCTGCAGCACCTACCACACACTTCTCCCAGACCATGGACATCCGCTCCTCGATGCCGTTGGTGCCCTCGGGGATGAGGGTGAAGTTGTCCTTGCCCACAGCCTTCTGCGCAGTGCTGAAGGTGCAGTGGGCGCTGCCGGTGACCTGCAGGTCCCCGCTGGGGAAGGACAGGGCAGGGCTCAGGGAGGGGCCAATGGCACCACCAGGGCCACGTGGGTGCTGTAAGTGGCACCGGTGGGTGTGGGTGGGATGGGGACAGGGCAGGAGAGCTCAGGTGCCTGCGTGACACGGGACTCACCTGGACAGCAGAGTGCTGAGGTGATCCGGCGTGCTGGGGTCAGGGCTGATGGGCGGGGACGTGACGAAGGCTGCGGCTTTGGCCCAGTTCTTGCTCCAGTAGTGGGAGCCGTCGGTGCCCAGGCTGGCGGTGATGGGCTCCCCGTACACCACAGTGCCTGCGGAGCAAGCTGGGAATGAGGGAAGCTGCACCACATCCTGAGGGCAGCACGGACACACAGCACACACACAGAGCACACACACACACACAGAGCACACACACACAGCACGCACACACACACA
>VZRF01007119.1:50157-60938 GCA_013396875.1 Vireo altiloquus
TGGCAGGGACACCTCCCACTGTCCCAGGCTGCTCCCAGCCCCAATGTCCAGCCTGGCCTTGGTCACTGCCAGGGATCCAGGGGCAGCCACAGCTGCTCTGGGCACCCTGTACCAAGGCCTGCCCACCCTCCCAGGGAAGAGTTTCTTCCACATATCTAAGGTACATTTTCCCTGTTTCAGTTTTAACCAATTACTCCTTGTCCTGTCTCTACAGCTCCTGATGAAGAATGATCACCTTCATCAGCACAGCCTCTTACCAAGGCTACGATGGAAGGAGAGATATGTTTATATATGTATATATACATTTATATATATATATATATTTATATGTTATATATATCACCAGGGACCATATGGCTGAGGGAGGCATCCTGGGCTGCTAGGAGAAGGTGGGACATGTCTGGGGAGTAAGGAAGAGGCACCAAAACCACCAGGCAGTACTTGGACTGGCCAAGTTAAGGCCCCACCGAGCCCCTTAAGCAGAATTGCCAAGCAGGAGAAGCGATGCTGGAGGTGTCTCTAAGGCAGCTCACCCCTCTCCCCCAAAGAAGAGTCTGCCTGGATGAGCCTGAGGCTCTTCATCATCTGCTAAACTGGAATCCAGCCTGGGACACGCCTTGGGATCCCACTGCAGCCTGCGAGCTGCCTGTGGGACAATGAATCAGCCCCCTGGGATCCATGCAGTGAGAAAGAGAGGATCAGAGAACCCCTGCACGAACACTGTGGCCTTGGGGGCTGGATCCCATCCTCACCTGGGACCCCACAAGCCCCATGTGGGAATGCAGAATCTCTCATCTTCCCCCTAATGCCCCACATTGAGAATAAACAGGTGGAATTTCATGTCCATGGTGTATTTCCTTCCTGGCTATACTGACTTGGAAAGTTCTGGGGTTTTCCTGTCTTACACCTGTCCAGTTTACCAGTGGAAGGAACCTTCCCGACCATATCCATTTATGCTGACAAACACTGTGAGCATGCAGGGGCAGAGGAGCTACCCACGAGCATAAAAGCATTTCGCTTCATTAATATTCATAGCCTGGAATCTGAAACGCTGTTCCTGGGCCCCCTGAAGCTTTTCAGCAGCTCCAGGAGCCTGGGGGAGGCTGGAGCTGGGCTGGGGATGCTGGGCATCACTGAAGCTGGTGCCTGTCACTCCCAGCTCTGCTCTACCAGGTAAGGACTGCCAGGGAACAACAGCACATCTGAGTTTTAACCATTCCTGTCCACTTTCCTCCACAGTCTCACGCCATGAACAGCACCAGGTGGGGCAGGGCTGTGTTTCTGGTCCATCCTCCCCCCACAGAGATGGGGGATTCTGACACAGGCACGCTACAAACTGCTTCTGCTAGAGCAGAAAACAGGGCTGGTCCCTCGAGGCACAATAGCAGGGGTTTAAAAAGCTGTTTCCTTCCATTACAAATCATTTACTTGTGATAAAATCTTGATACTACTCATTTTACACACACACACATGTATATATATACGTGCATAGAAGCCCACAGCATTTTCTTTTCACGTTGGATTTTGAAGCAGTGTGTAATAAAAAATGAGAATTCATAATTAAAAATATTTCATGACTCCTATACCACACAGAAAGCCGCACGTGGCAGCATGGCCTTTGTTCTTGTGCTCCCACTAGAACAGGTTAAATACATCTATTTTAACCATGCATTGTTTTTACAAAAAACGCCTGATTCTGCGCTGAAAACTGCTTCTCTCTTTAGAAATCTGGTTTAGGTTAATTGCTGGTAACATCCCCTAACGAGTGCAGGTGTTTCACCTGGGTACATGGTACTTATGAATGAACAAAATACCTTTATACAGCTTTTTCATGTAATTGGTAAATCACATTAGAATGCTTTTTAAAAAGAAAACTATTAGAAGCGAGTCATTATGGTGATGGAAAATATGCTATGATAGCTACAAAATATAACTACATGTTGTGTTATCTAAAATCCAATAGGCAATATCACTAGTATTTTCACACATAAACAACATCAATTTGTTAATATCAATTAGAAAATAAGAGAAGAAAGAGAAGCTGTGGCTGCCCCTGGATCCCTGGCAGTGCCCAAGGCCAGGCTGGACATTGGGGCTGGGAGCAGCCTGGCACAGTGGGAGGTGTCCCTGCCATGGCAGGGCTGGCACTGGATGAGGTTTAAGGTCCCTTCCAAACCAAACCAGTCTGTGATTCTACTTGAAAATATTTGTCTTCTATATTTGCGAAAATGGGGATTTTATAAATGTCACTATCAGTTAACCCTTAGAGGGGCAGTGGTTCATGGCTGGAATCCCTGGTGGGGCACAGGCACCGATCTGCTGCCGCAGCTGGAAGGGCTGGAATGCCCCTGAGGACATAAATCCTTGGGCTGGGAGGTCTCCAGGAGCAGCTGGGATCAGGAATGTCGTGTTTGAGGGGCTTCTGGGGGAACTGCAGACAAAGCAGCCATTCAGCTCCACCCAACCTGGCAGGAATGGATTTTCTGTCCTTTTCGAATGGACCTGCAGAAACCAGAGCAGTTGTTGGCATCGAGCACTGCTGGGGCAGGGGCAGGGATGGCACCTGCCCAGGGCTCAGCTCCAGCAGCCCTCCCTGTCCAGATCTGCTCCAGGTTCACAGAGTCAGAGCCCACCTGGAGTTGGAATCACCCCCAAAGATCATCGAGTCCAACCCCAGTCCCACCCTGTGCATCCCTGAGAGCTCTGTCCAAGTGCTCCTGGAGCTCTGGCAGCCTTGGGGACATGACCACTCCCCTTCCTGTGACCTCTCCTGATCCCCTGCAGAACATGGGCTCTGCTGCCAAATTCCTGGCCAGGTCCTCGCTATAGTGTGAAACCATAATTACACATCACAGCAGGGTACAAAGCACCCCCTGGTTCACCTGTTCTGCACATCAGCTCTGCAGGGCCACGCAAACAAATAAAGGAACAGCTCTGAGAGACAGAAAAACCTAAACCCATCACAGTGTGTGCAGAAGGGTCGTTCCCTGGCACCATTTCCTATTGCAGGGCTCTGGGCTCAGGGGCAGGAGGAGCTGCAGCACTGGCACAGGGCAGTTCAGTGGGGACAGTTCAGGTGGGACAGTTCAGGCAGGATCAATTCAGGTGGGACAGTTCAGGTGGGACAGTTCAGGTGGGACAGGTCAGCAGGGACAGTTCAGGCAGGATCAGTTTGGGCAGGCTCAGCTCAGGCAGGCTCAGCTCAGGCAGGCTCAGCTCAGCAGGACAGGTGCCTGCCCCAGCCGAAGGAGGGGAGCTGAGGCAGGAAATGCAGGCTGACACCTCAGCCTCCCCAGCACCTGCTCCCGGGAAAGGCACTGGCGGGACATCGGGGGGACGTCAGCCCTGATCCCACCTGCAGGAACACTTTTCCATCCTGCTGGAACATCCTTTTGCCTGGACCACCTCACCACAGCGGCTTGTGGGAAACAGCTACAGATCTGGCACTTTATGCATTTACAGCCATTAGAATTCTCCCGGAATATGTAAGGAAGGGGAAAAGCGGCTTTGATTTATTGCCGTATTTTACAGTCCCCTTCCATGGCCATCAGAGCGCTGCCCCCCTGCCCCTCCGTGACAGCCTCCTGACACTCTGCTCCCCAATTTGCTGTACCCCGGGGAGCTTCCAGCATCCTTGTTTGTAACGAGGAGCAAAGTGCCCCCCGGGGCAATGCGTCTTCAGAAAAAGCCATTGACAGAACAGCATCTCCTCCGTCTGCCTCTACAGATCTGCGTGAGGCCAGGACAGCCTGAGTGACTTGGACATGTTCTCCTTTCCTGGGGGAGCTTTCTCTGGGATTTCTGCTGACCTGCAAGTGCAGACATATCACTGGGCACCCCAACTCCCTCCATGGCAGGGGCCATTTACACAAACGTTAATTTACAAACTGAATGCATTCTTTTAAAAAGCTAACTTTATAATACGTTTTCCCAGCTAATTCTTCAGCCTAACACTGAGTTTGGTAAATTACAAAAATATGTATCCTGATTATTTGCAAGAGCTCAGCAAGATCCAAATTAAGGGGGAGAACTCTTCAGCTGTGATGAGAACAGAACCTGCTCTGCCCAGGAGTGTTTTGGGGACTGAATGGTGAAATGAATGATTATCTTTAAAACCAGCTTGGTGGAGCAGGCTGTAACCCTGCCAGTCCCAGCTCTGTACAGAGTTAGGCAGTTTTCTTTCCAAGAGCAAGCTGAGGAAGGAAAGCACTGGGGTCTCGAGGGGGAAGGACACAGGACACCAAATTGCTGCTGCTGCACAAATTTACACTCCAAGAAAGCTCTTCTCTACTTCCCACAGAAAGAGAATACCCGTATAAATGATTCAAGGGAAGGCTGGATGGGGCTCGAAGCAACCTGGGATAGTGGAAGGTGTCCTTGCCCATGGCAGGGAGGGGAATGAGATGTCCTTGAAGGTCCCTCCCAACCCAAACCATTCTGTGTGATATTCCTGTGTGTGATATCCCTACAGCAACACAGCAATGGGGCTTTTCCAGTTGTAGAGAGGATAAAGGAAGGGCTGATCCCTGTTCCTGCCCTCAGAATGTGCCCAGGAAGCACAACCAAAAGTTCCTGCTGTAATAAACCAGATGTTTTGCTTAGCAGGAAAATCCCAGCAGGTCTGTGTCAAAGTGTTTTCCTGTAAGATTTGGCAAAACCATTAAGGAGCAGCCTCTGCACAGCCAGAGATGTGTGGGACGAGCAGGGGGATGAGCGAGCTCCCAGCCGTGCTCAGACCTGGCTGAAGCCATCCTTCAGCACCAGCCACGCTACTCCTGCCCCAGGGCCTCCATCTCATCCCATCTCATCCATAAATTCAGACTGACATTGTCATTTCCATGCGCTCCAGTCTGCAAGAGCCCCGGAGACAGTGGAGCAGAAGCACCGTGCAAGGAGACACCCCACGCTTTACACAAACTGACAATTATTAACCCACTGGAAATCTCTTCATTATTGCTGAGCCAAATCCTGCTCTTCACCGAGAGAGAGGAACCTGCAGGATTTACAGCGCAGTCAAAAGGAGTAAAAGCTTTTGAGTCAATCCCTCTGTGCCTTCCCAGGAATGCCTTTGCTCAATGGGAGTCTCCTTGATGGCCTGAATTTCCCCCACACTTCACTTTAAATAAGGATGTTTGGGGTCACCCTGCTCAGCAAAGACTTGCCAATTAGCATTCTAATGATGGAGCTCATTAGTGCCCCTGTGAAGGAAGTCATTTCCAGAGCGCCTGAGCACACACAGGGCTGCTGATGGAGCCTTGCAGGGAATTTCAGCTCCAGTAGCTCCTCACCTCCCCTGTGGATCCTTTCTGGAAGGAAGGAAAAAACCTCAAAAACCTCACCCTCTGCTGACAGCTGGGGCACACCAGGAACACAGAACAATTTGCTTACTGTTCAACTGATCAATATGCAAAGTCATTTAAAGAAAAGGAATTATCTCCAAAACTGAGAGGCTCACAGGGACAGATCCTGCTCCAGTGTTGGAGGAGGTTTCCCTCAGGGAAATGCCCCCATCCCACCACACCTGCTATCCATGGTTAAATAAAAACCTAGAGTTCTGAACTCTTGAAACTGGTATTTCTAATGGCTGCCTATGGTAGGAAATACATTATATATCCTTATTAAAAATGTTAAAGAGAACTGATATTGCTGTAAGAAATACAAGGCTTAGAGGAGGATGGGTCCACCATGAACCTGGAACTGGCTTGCTGCTGGCAACCATCACTGGCATTTTGAGGCAAATCCCCATGGCCCCAGAGCACGTTCAGCTCCACAGACACCAGTTAAACACAGCAACCTGCTTTTAGAATATAGGGAATATAGACTGGTGTGGGTGGGAAGGGACTGCAGAGATCACATAGTTCCAACCCTCTGCCACGGTGTTTTCCCATCCTTCTAGCACTGGAAAAATTGAAAATAATAAATTAATATTTTCAGTGTTTTGGTTCAGATCGATGTAATTAAATTGTAATTACATGACTGTCCTTTGTTACCAGGAGGAAACCTCTCCATGGGTCTGAGTGGATCCCCCAGACGTGACCCCTCTCACACATGGAGGGAGTGTTCCCTTGTCAGAGCGTGCATGGGATCATTGGTCATTCCAATCCTATCTGTGTCAGGCAGCCCAGGTTAACACCTCGTGTGCACTTATCAGAAGGAATTTAGCTCCAGAGGACACTGGGGGGAGGTGGGCATCCCCTCCTGCCCCTTGGACACAGCACTTGTGAACACAGAGGCTGCGAGCTCTCCTTGTTCCCAGTGTGGGACACACACAAGTCACACCCAGAAACAACATCCAGGGGGTCACTGAGGGTCCCAGTGTGGGACACACACAAGTCACACCCAGCAACAACATCCAGGGGGGCATTTAGGGTCCCACTGTGGGGACACACACAACTCATACCCAGCAACAACATCCAGGGGGTCATTTAGGGTCCCAGTTTGGGGACACACACAGCTCATACCCAGAAACAACATCCAGGGGGTCATTTAGGGTTGGGTGGAACTGGACTTGTGCTGCTGAATTCCTAAAGTGTTCCAGTCCAAGGCATTCCAGCGCAAGCTGGTGCATCAAGCACAGCTTTTCCTGATGCAGAGCTGGGCCTCAGCACTCCAGATGCCATTTCCTTTGAATAAACAAAGATCAAACGGAGCTATAATAAATGCTGGGGGTTTGAATTAAACTAAGATAATCAGGGCAAAAAATATGGATGCTCAAGCCTTTTCTATAGATGTAAGAGTTAATATCTATAGAAATTTATATTAGGTAACTGATAACTTATTTATTTGGACACAGGCAAGTGCTACCCAACCCTGCGAGCCTCCAGTCTCCGAAATTAAACACACACTAAAAAGTAACTAAAATACCACCCAAAACCTGAGACAACAAAATGGCCTGTAAAGCAGTAAAGCAGCACTTTCTGGTCCTCCAGGACACACAGTCCCAGTTTCCTTTGGCTGCAGCACCCTCCAGTGGGGTGCCTTTGATGGGTTCTCAGCTGTGGGGCACCCCTGGGTGCCCACCTCCCCACCTGGGTGCTGCCCACTTTGAGCCACAGGAGAGCTTCATCTTGTAGTGCAATTATAGTTGCTCCCCTAATTAATACACACATTTGGCATGTAAATAACACTTTTATAACACGTGTGCAACTGCAGCTTTCATCTGCCAAGTAACTCATTATCAGCACAAATTAGAAAAAAAGTGAAAGTGTGAATTAAAACACTTTTCCGATTATTGTTTGTCTTTTCTATGCAAAATGAAAAATATTTTCACCTTTTGCATTTAAAACAAGTATTTTAAAAGCAGTGTGACTGCTTGCTGTTCACACAAATCTGACAGTGCATTTAATTACCTCCCAATAATTTTGTGTTAAGACTGACTGCTGATCTAAAACATAAAATCAGCATTTGTTATTATATCACACTGAAATTCAACACCTAAATTTACTGCAATAAAATAGCAGTAATTAAATAATGTTTACATAAAGACTCTGGTAATTTCAATACAAATTCAGTATTTCCTCTGTCATCATCTGAAGTATTTTAACCCCAGTGAGAGACAGCAGCAGGTGGAGGAGTTGCAGGGCACACAGAATCCCAGGATGAAGAGGTTTCCTGTTGATCACCCCTCTTACCTGCCCGGAGCTCTGCCAGGACCAGGCTCGGTGGGACCTCGCTGCTGGCCTGGCCCCACAGCCCTGCCCGTCCCTGCTGGCTGTGGGTCACACGTGCTAAATCACACTCTGCAATTCCTCCTGCATTTTCCTCTCTTCACCTCTTTTCCTAGAGGATTCTTTTTCCTTCCCGGCTCCTGTGCCAGCCTCCCGGGCTCTGTGGGACTTGTGCTCCCTTTCTCCACGGTGAGGACATTTTCCAGGTGGTGACATCTTCCAGGTGACATCTTCTGTTCCCTCCTGCTGCCTCTCCCAGTGCACGTGGGTCATGGATAATCTGCTTAGGTTATAATCACTCTTTTCCAGGTTGAACTTTTTGCTGGGACAGTGTTAAGCCTTTTGTCATGGTTCAGGGACAGCCAATTATAAATTATTGCATCATTTTTCTCATCATGGTTTACTGACAACTCAAAAAAAAATTACAGCTCGATTTGCTGAACGTAGCTTTACATTTTTTCCTTAAACTGGGCTCGTGGGATTCAACAAAGCCTGGGACATACCCTGTGTAACGAAGAAATACCTTGGAACAAACCTCTTCATTTTCATTCCTATTCATCTTTTCAGGAGCTACTCCTCTGGAACTCTTCCTAAAATCTTCTTTCAAGACGGATTTTTAAAGAACTGTGGATAACAACGAATGTGTGGCATACAAACAGGACAGGGGCACTTCTACACAGAAGCAATTTGCCACCTGCTTAGCAGGGAACCAAAATAAATTCAGTGTTATCTGAATGAGTTGTGGTGCTCCTGTGGCAGAGCCCGGGGCTCGTCCGGCAGGTTCGTTCCAGCAGCAGGGCAGGCACTCCGGGAGCAGCCCCTGGCTGCAGGACAGCGAGGAGCAGAGTTTTTGGCTTCCTTTGTGGGCTCAGTTCTGTCCTTTCCAAAGGCTCCCTCGGGGCTCCCACTCCGCCTGGTGCAGCCCCCCTGAAAGTGTCCCACAGGCTGCACCTCCTGCGGCCAGGAGCAAGGAACGAGACACATCTGGGAGGTGGAAAGGGCAAAGTCTCTGTGTCGGTCTCGGGAAGCAGGGCTGAGCTCCTGGGAAGAACAGCAGGGGCAGCTGGAGCATCCTCCGGAGGCTGAAACACCACAGAAAAACAGCAATCAGAGAAAAGCCCACCCGGGCAAAAATAACATCCATGAAACTTCTGCGAGGTCCTGTTTATAACTATCTGTGAACTGCACAACTGATACAAAGGATCTGTGATCTATTCCCTTTATGTCGGTTAGTGGGGAGTGTTTCCCTGCCTGCCATCCATGCTCTGGTCATTTCTGGCAGCACACACAGGAAGAGGCAATTTATCTCCTATTTACGTTGGGAAAGAAAGGGGATTCGGGGAGTACCTGGGGCCCTACGGCACAGTGCCTGGAGGAACACACCCTAATAAATGCCATGTTCCCCCAAACCCACCTGGCTGCTGTCCTGGAGGCAGGACAGGCTCTCTGGCTGTGCAGGGACTGGGGCTGAGGGTTCCCATGGACTTCCAGCAAGGATCAGCTGGAGCAGCCCCTGATGTAGCCAGAGAAATAATCCTGGACTGGCTGTTTTCCCAGGCTGGCAAGAGATTTCCTTGCTTTTAAGGCTGCTTTATTTTCCCTTGTCCTTCCCTCCAAAGAAGGAAATTCTGTTTGACAAATTTTTGCCTGTTGGTGCCCAGGTTCCACGTTTTTTTAAAGGATTTGGAGATTTCCGTTTTTAGGTTCTCTGGGATGCTCAAGAGACCCTCCAACCCTGCTGACACAGCAAGAGGAAAGCTCTGATGGTTTATGAGAAGGAGAGACCAGAGGAGACCCAAGGGCTTACCTTGTGCATGTGGCCTGAAGGACTATGACCAAAGAATGAAAGCTAAAGAGAAAAATAAAAACAAAAATAAAAACTGAAAAGGGGAGGGAAGAGAGGAAAAAATGGAAGAGAAGAAAGAGATTAAGAGTTTACAGTGTGTTTAGCTGAGAAATAAGCTGTGGTTACAGACAGAGTGCAACAAAGCTCTCAGGTGAGAAGAAATATGGAGTGTGAAGTAAAGTCCAAGTGCTCGGGGCTCAGCTTGGCTCAGGAGAGCTTCTGTGTCCCTCGGACTGGTGACAGGGATCCCCTGCCCCTCTGAGCCCAGCCAGCCACGGGCTCAGGGGAAATGGGGGGAAAACATCAGCTGAATCCTTCTGACGCCTCCAAACACCTCAAGCCCAGCCCTGCTGGGTCTGGGGCTAGTCTCAGGCCCAGCTCAGCCCTGTGGTACCTGACCAGAGCCATCTCACTGCAAAGGGGGGCTCAGCTGAGGGCAGCTCTGGGGTGAAACACAACGGTTTAGGCTGACTGGAGAAAGCTCGAGGACACAAACCATGGCTGTGGGCGAGGGAGGAGAGCAGAGTCCCTCGTTCCTGCTGGGAAAGGCTGCTCCAGGCAGCTGCATGTCCAGGGGCTGGCGATGGCAGGGAGGGAGCAAAGCTCCCAGCTCCTTCCCCAGAGCTCCTGCAGACCCCAGCCCTCGGCTCTGTCCCTTCCCAGGGCGAGGGGACTGTCCCTGCCCAGCCCCGTGTGTCACACGGCACCGACGGGCAACAGG
Source organism: Vireo altiloquus (assembly GCA_013396875.1). Lineage (NCBI taxonomy): Eukaryota > Metazoa > Chordata > Aves > Passeriformes > Vireonidae > Vireo > Vireo altiloquus. The sequence goes on from VZRF01007119.1 coordinate 60,392, forward strand.
GAGAAGGGCTCAGCCTGACCATCCACCTTCCCTCCTCAGAGGGACTGCTGCAAATGCAAACTGTGTTCCTGGAGCTGTCCCCCTTTCTCACTGCACTACACACACGAGCTCTCTCTAAGGCTGTTTCCTCGGCCCAGGTGAAATGGAGAATGGGCATGTGCACACACAGCAGCTGTTCCGTCTGCATGACCTTACCTTTTCCTCTAACTCTTTTATTTGTCTTTTTTGGCCTTCAATTCTTTCTTCTAGCTCTTTAATTCTCTGTCAGATTTCAAATAAAAAAATATTTATTAACCAACCAAATACAGATGTACCCAGAAGATGCATTAGTTTGGGGGATATAAATTGCAGGTGCTGTGCTTCTACCAGAAATCAATTGGGTATGAAGCTGAAGGTGAGTCCTGTGTGATTGTCACCGTGTGTGACACAGTCAGGAAGAGCAGGACGCCCTGTGTGCAGGGTTATCCACGGCCAAGCAGTGCCTGCCCCAGGCCCAGCCAGCCTGGGACAGCTCCAGGAGCAGGGGCTGGTGCTCCCAGGGCCGTCC
>VZRF01007119.1:60980-81387 GCA_013396875.1 Vireo altiloquus
CCTGCCATCCATGCTCTGGTCATTTCTGGCAGCACACACAGGAAGAGGCAATTTATCCCCTATTTATGTTGGGAAAAAAAGGGGATTCAGGGAGTACCTGGGGCCCTACAGCACAGTGCCTGGAGGAACGCACCCTAATAAATGCCATGTTCCCCCAAACCCACCTGGCTGCTGTCCTGGAGGCAGGACAGGCTCTCTGGCTGTGCAGGGACATGGGCTGAGGGTTCCCATGGACTTCCAGCAAGGATCAGCTGGAGCAGCCCCTGATGTAGCCAGAGAAATAATCCTGGACTGGCTGTTTTCCCTGGCTGGCAAGAGATTTCCTTGCTTTTAAGGCTGCTTTATTTTCCCTTGTCCTTCCCTCCAAAGAAGGAAATTCTGTTTGACAAATTTTTGCCTGTTGGTGCCCAGGTTCCACGTTTTTTTAAAGGATTTGGAGATTTCCATTTTTAGGTTCTCTGGGATGCCCAAGAGACCCTCCAACCCTGCTGACACAGCAAGAGGAAAGCTCTGATGCTTTATGAGAAGGAGAGACCAGAGGAGACCTGAGGGCTTACCTTGTGCATGTGGCCTGAAGGACTATGACCAAAGAATGAAAGCTAAAGAGAAAAATAAAAACAAAAATAAAAACTGAAAAGGGGAGGGAAGAGAGGAAAAAATGGAAGAGAAGAAAGAGATTAAGAGTTTACAGTGTGTTTAGCTGAGAAATAAGCTGTGGTTACAGACAGAGTGCAACAAAGCTCTCAGGTGAGAAGAAATATGGAGTGTGAAGTAAAGTCCAAGTGCTCGGGGCTCAGCTTGGCTCAGGAGAGCTTCTGTGTCCCTCGGACTGGTGACAGGGATCCCCTGCCCCTCTGAACCCAGCCAGCCACAGCCATGGGTTCAGGGGAAATGGGGGGAAAACATCAGCTGAGTCCTTCTGACACCTCCAAACACCCCGAGCCCAGCCCTGCTGGGTCTGGGGCTAGTCTCAGGCGCTGGCCCAGCTCAGCCCTGTGGTTACTGACCACAGCCATCTCTCTGCAAAGGGGGGCTCAGCTGAGGGCAGCTCTGGGGTGAAACACAACGGTTTAGGCTGACTGGAGAAAGCTCGAGGACACAAACCATGGCTGTGGGCGAGGGAGGAGAGCAGAGTCCCTCGTTCCTGCTGGGAAAGGCTGCTCCAGGCAGCTGCATGTCCAGGGGCTGGCGATGGCAGGGAGGGAGCAAAGCTCCCAGCTCCTTCCCCAGAGCTCCTGTGGACCCCAGCCCTCGGCTCTGTCCCTTCCCAGGGCGAGGGGACTGTCCCTGCCCAGCCCCGTGTGTCACACAGCACCGATGGGCAACAGGGAGAAGGGCTCAGCCTGACCATTCACCTTCCCTCCTCAGAGGGACTGGTGCAAATGCAAACTGTGTTCCTGGAGCTGTCCCCCTTTCTCACTGCACTACACACACGAGCTCTCTCTAAGGCTGTTTCCTCGGCCCAGGTGAAATGGAGAATGGGCATGTGCACACACAGCAGCTGTTCCGTCTGCATGACCTTACCTTTTCCTCTAACTCTTTTATTTGTCTTTTTTGGCCTTCAATTCTTTCTTCTAGCTCTTTAATTCTCTGTCAGATTTCAAATAAAAAAATATTTATTAACCAACCAAATACAGATGTACCCAGAAGATGCATTAGTTTGGGGGATATAAATTGCAGGTGCTGTGCTTCTACCAGAAACCAATTGGGTATGAAGCTGAAGGTGAGTCCTGTGTGATTGTCACCGTGTGTGACACAGTCAGGAAGAGCAGGACGCCCTGTGTGCAGGGTTATCCAAGGCCAAGCAGTGCCTGCCCCAGGCCCAGCCAGCCTGGGACAGCTCCAGGAGCAGGGGCTGGTGCTCCCAGGGCCGTCCCTCCCCGAGCCCTGCCTGCCCTGCCCTGCCAGCACCCACCTGCTGTGCGTGCTGAATGAGCTCCATCCTTTCCCGCAGGATTTGGGCGTCCCTCTCCCGGAGCTCACTCATCACCTGCCGCTTCCATTGCTCCACGGCACTCTTCAGCTTCTCCTTCTCCTCTTCTGAAAGAAGTTCGGAAATTTTGGCTCCAGCTTCTTGCTGCAGGGCATCATAGAGCATGGCTTCTAATTCCAGAATTTGCTAATCAAAAACAATATAAAGCTGTCAGCTCGATCTTGTCCCTGGTCGGGTGAGGAGTTTGTGAGGAACTGAACATCCACCCCTGAAAGGCAATGGGAGCAGGGGAGGGGCTGTGTGCTGAGCCTCCCACAGGGACACAAGGAAAACTCCATCCAAAGGGAAAATACTTCAGGCTGCCTTCATCCCGTGGGGCTCAGAGCAGCACTGGAACTGGGACAGCCCCTGGGCCCAGCCTAGTGTGCCCCACAAACATGTGGGAGTCAGCTTCTCCTTCCTGGGGATGGCAGACGGCCGTGGGGAGAGAAGGGAAAAGGAAAAAAGCAAAGGAAGGAGGAAAGGGAGATGGGAGAAGGGAAAAGGAAGAAGGGGAGAAGGGAAAACGTAAATGGGAAAAGGGAAAGAGGTTCATAAAAGACTCATTTTGTGAGTTACAGATATTTTTTACATGTAGTTTTCAGTCCCTCAGCTCCCCTTTCCCAGCCGCCCTGCTGTCCAGCAGAGGACACAGCAGCACCAGTCCAGCTCCTGCCAGAAGGAACAACTCCCTGCTGTGTGTGTGCAGCATTTTGTACCAACCAGTGGAAAATGCCCCACGGGAAGACATTCCCAGCACTTCCTCTGGCAGAGCTGTCAGCTCCAAGAGGGTCTCTGCCCAAGGAAACGCCCCTGTCCTGTAACTGGGCTCTGCTCCTGTCCCTCACCTGCAGACAGATGCAGCCTCTGCATTCCCTGACATGGAGAAGTGTGCAGGGAGTGGGCTGGCCACGCTTCCCCGGGGGCTGGCACCCTCCTAGGGCAGTGTCTCCTGCCTTGGAATCCAACATAAAGGCTATTCCCCCAGGCAAGCCAAGAGCAAGCTGAAATCTATTTCAGCAATTGATACAGGGCAGAGAAAAGGCAGCAGCTGGCAGCACCTCTGCACACCCCCTCCAGAGCTGGTGGCACCTTGCAGAGCTCTCCATGGCCTCAGGAGAGCCCCACTGCAATAGAATCATGGAATTGGTGAGGCTGGAAGAGTCCTCAAAGCCCTCCAGTGCAACTGTCCCCCAGCCACCACTAGCCCATCTCCCCAAGTGCTTTTAAATCCCTGCTGGGTCTGCTGTGGTAATTCAGCTCAATTCAAAATCACTTTTCTCCAGCTGAGGCTGTTTGCTCACAGGGTCTCTGCAGAGCCAGGACAGAGCTGGAATGCTCCCAGCAGAACAGTGGCAGCAGGGCAGGAGCTGTGCTACTGATGGTAACTGATGGTAACTGATGACTGATGGTAACTGATGGTAACTGATAACTGATGGTAATTGATGGTAACTGATGGTAATTGATGGTAATTGATAAATGATGGTAACTGATGGTAATTGATGGTAACTGATGATAACTGATAAATGATAGTAACTGATGGTAATTGATGGTAACTGATGGTAACTGATAACTGATGGTAACTGATGGTAATTGATGATAACTGATAACTGATGGTAACTGATGGTAACTGATGACTGATGGTAACTGATGGTAACTGATAACTGATGGTAATTGATGGTAACTGATGGTAATTGATGGTAATTGATAAATGATGGTAACTGATGGTAATTGATGGTAACTGATGATAACTGATAAATGATAGTAACTGATGGTAATTGATGGTAACTGATGGTAACTGATAACTGATGGTAACTGATGGTAATTGATGATAACTGATAACTGATGGTAACTGATGGTAACTGATGACTGATGGTAACTGATGGTAACTGATAACTGATGGTAATTGATGGTAACTGATGGTAATTGATGGTAACTGATAACTGATGGTAATTGATGATAACTGATAGTAACTGATAGTAATTGATGATAACTGATGGTAACTGATGATAATTGATGGTAACTGTGGCATCTCTGTGGGGAAGATTCTGCTTTTCCTTTAAAGAACATCACCAACACCTTGCTAACCTCGTCCCAACAAAACACTGCTGTTTGAGACGTGGATTTCTGCTGGGCCCCAAAGCTCATGGGCACAAGCACCATCCCTCTCTGGATGCACTGACTTGTGCAGGAAGAAGGGCAGAGGGACCCTCTTGGTCTGCAGAGCAGCAGCAGTGTCAGCCAGGCACTCCCTGGAGCAGAACCCTGCAGCAGCCAAGGGCAGTGAGAGTGTGCAGCCTGCAGAGCCATTCTGGCTGCTAATCCTGTTGGCTCTGCTCCAGGGGGGATCATGACTGCTGCTCCTCATCTCCAGGGGCACAAAGGAAACATGGAAGTGAAGCGAATTTCATAAAGAAAAAGAGCTTTTCCCACTTGAATTCCAGGGCAGAACAAAGCTTCCTTGCTGCTTTCCGGCTGCAATTGTGCCCTGGAGCAAAGCTGTGCCTGGGCCACGCGTGGTGCCTTCAGGAAATACTGGAAAATGTCAATAACCCACAGCCCCCTCTGCATGGGCTGCACACTCTTTGCACTCACTGCTTCCCATGAGCAGACTCAGCCTTCAGCTGCACAAACTGCTTCTCAGGACAGCTCAGGGCAGAAGATCATGGAATCACAGAGTCCCAGACTGGGCCTTACAGCTCATCTTGTTCATCCCCTGCCACGGGCAGGGAAACTCCACTATAAGGTGTTACAGGGCTGAGAGCACAGGTGAGGCAGCCTGTGGGCTTTCCAAGGTTTCCACTGTGTGTTGGTTCCAGATACAGCTCAGCATTTGGCAAAATGAGTCTTAAAAATCACTCACAGGACAGAAAATATATGGAGCAAAAGCTCCCCCAAATGGTTTAGGACACAAGTAGACAACAGGATACAGAAACAGAGGCACAAATAATCCTTGCTGCTCAGAAAGTGTAACTGTGCTCTAGGTTTACACAGAACTGAAAAAATGAGATAAACTGAGAGGACTGTTTATGCCTTTTCTGAATATATATAACTTTTCTCTCATTGATGGAAACAAGATGGCTGATGACTGAAAAGATGGATGAAATGCCTTAGAATCAGCTAATGATGAACCTGACTTAAAAGCAGTTTCATTTCAAATTCTGACATCCCAGAATATCTCCAGCTGCTCTGGTTACAGAGGCTGTAATCCAAAATCCAGGGCAAGGTCTAGGCTAAAATATCATTTTTTAAAACATAAGACAATTCACTGAAAATCTCATTTCCTTATCAGTCCTTTACTGAAACTCTGGTTGAATTAAAACTCATGCTGATAAGTTGCTGTTCAGGTCCTAACCCTGCACAGGCCACCCAAACTCAAGGAATTCTGTTCACGAGGAAATCGTGGTTAGCTCAGGGTGCAGAGGATTTGCTGAACTCTCATCCCATGCAGCCCTGGGGGCACTCCCCGAGCAGCACTGCCCAAGGCAGAGTTCCCACAGGGACAGAGCACTCAGCAGTGAGTTAATCCAGCTGTCCTGACTCAGCCAACACTCACAACCCTCACCTTGTGAGCCTGGTCCAGGGACTGTTTCCTGAAGTCCAGCTCATCGTCCAGGTAGCCCTTTTGCTTGCTGAACAGCTCCTGGGGACCAAGGCAGGGGCTGTCAGTGACAACCACGGCCCCAGCGCCATGTCCCCTCCTCACCCCTCCCCTGGCTGCTCCTCCCTGATACCTTCTCATTCTCCAGGTCCAGCATCTTCTGCTGCAGCGCAGACTCAGTCACTTCGATCTGCTGGAGCCACTGAGGGAACAGAGAGCAGAGTTCAGCCTGAGCACAGCCCGTGGGCTCAGCCCCCCAGGACTTGGGGATGTGTCAGCACACAGCAAGTACCCCTTAAATAACAGAGCAACATTCACTCCATCACTGTATTTATCTTTTCTATCTGCTGGGGATGGAAAAAAGCCGTATTTCAAAGCCTGGCCCTTCCCTTCTGACATCAATTTGAGAGTTCAGAAACACTTTAAATGAAGCATTGTCTGTCTGCATTGCTGGCTTGTTACCTTTACTGGGACAAAGCCCAGTTAATTCCACATAAAGTACCATGGCCTTTGGTGTGGAGCTGTCACCTCCTGCACCACTGTCTGCTCAGAGGGGTCAGATGCTGTCAACACACAAAGATCAGGAGTGATGCTTTTACCTTTTCAGCCAGCGTGAGGACAGTCCTGGCCTGGATGATGACCACCTGCTCTTCGTTGGTCAGATTCTGCACCAAAAGCAGAGCACAATTACAACAAATCCCAGGGTCTTGTTACTAACCCACTACTTGGGCCACTGCTGTTTTAAATACATCTGAAATTAAATATGTTTGAGGAACAATAAACTAAGGCAGAGAAAATTAATATTGTAATGCAACATGGTTTAAAAGACATTGTCTTTATTCATTACTAATCCTTAACATACATAATTCTTCCAAAATTCTCATATTTACCAAAAAGAAAAGTGACACTGGACCTATTTGTACCCACCAGGGAATAAACACACATTTACACGGGACAAGATCAAGCTCAGCACAAAGAGCCATGAGGAGAAGAGGTGCAGTGTTCATCCCATGCACAATCCTCACTTTGTGCAGCCAAGTCATGATTTTGGGAAGCATTTATTGAGATGTTGATTATTCCATCCATCTTTTGTTGGTTTCTCAAAAAAATCAAAGTAGTGGAACTGGGCTTTAATCCCAAGCTTGAGTGTGAGCACAGCAGCAGAAGGGAATCCCTCAGCTGGGCCCTGCTGGTGTGGGGACCCTGAGCCAGAGCCAGGGAAGTGCTCAGGGAGACTGCAGAGAGCTTCAGTTCAGGGCACTGCTGGGACAGTGCCATCCAGCAGGGACTGAATCAGGGAATCCCTGATGGTTTGGGGTGGGAGGGACCCCAAATCTCACCCAGTGCCATGGCAGGGACACCTCCCCACTGTGCCAGGCTGCTCCCAGCCCCAATGTCCAGCCTGGCCTTGGGCACTGCCAGGGATCCAGGGGCAGCCACAGCTGCTCTGGGCACCCTGTGCCAGGGCCTCACACCCTTGGGTTTTGCTTGCAGGGCACGGCCAAGGAGGAGAGGGAGCAGCGTTTTCGGCAGCTGAGGATGGAGCACCAGGCCCTGCTGCAGGAGCAGCTCGGGGGCAGCAGGGATGCAGAACGAGAAGTGAAAGTATTTCTAGTTCTGGTACTTCCAGGCTGTGCCCTGGTCCTGGGGATGGTGTTTTGCTGGTACCCAGCCTGTCCAGAGGGAGAGCTGGGGCAGCCCAGGTGCAGAGCTGTGAGGACAGTGGGGACCCTTGTGCAGCCCTGGTGCTGTGTGGGGTGTCCCAGGAGGAGCCTGGCGTGGCTGAGGGGTCGGGGAGAGCTCGGGCTGGAGAAGGGCTCTGCTCTCCTGGGCCCCTCCCTCCCTGGGGCTCTGCTGACACAGGGATCTGTGTGCCTTCCATGCACATAACTGCACGTGCAGTCATCCACTGCCACCTGCTGAAGGAGAAGCACTTCCAAGTTTCTTATTATTTGCTTCTCCTTTTCACGCCACTGTTGTAACTTTTTGTTTAATAAGCCGGTTACTATCAAGGGTTTATGGGTTATTAGACAAACTCAAAGCATACAGCTGCTGAAATGCAAAAGCAAAGCAAATGCAGAGCAAGCAAATCAAGAAACAATGTGTGTGCAGTGGCCAGAAAACACCAAGCACCAACATTATTCTCCAAAACACAGAAATCTGAGAAGCAACATGGTGACACCGAGCCCCTGTGTTTCACTCTTCAGGTGGCAGCAAAACCTTAAAAAGCCAGAAAATGCTTCACTGGTAGCCCAAACCAGAGGCAGGACAGGCTGTGCAGCACCAGACCAGGCAGCTCTGCTCACTTCACACGAGGACAGGTATTCCCCAAAGCATGCACAATTTATTAAAGGAACATACACTTACGGCGTTATCCCCTAAAATGTCCAATTTTTTCATCAGCTCTGCTACTACTATGTCCTGGCAAGAGAGAAATGGAGAAGCAGAGGTCAGCACAGAGCATCTGGTTTTGCTCAGGGAGGGGAGGACAGGAAAGGAGAATCCCTTACTGTTACGCCTTCTGCCTCGCAGTACACCTGCAGAGGGCTCTTCCCCTCCGTGAAGGGGCCGTGGTGGAAGTTGATGGCAGGGGAGCGTCTCTCCCTCTCCTGAAAGGACAATAATCCCTGGGTTACCCACCTGGTGTGTCACACCACAGCATCACGGAATGGTTTGGGTTGGAAGGGCCCTTAAAGCTCATCTCACTCCACCCTCCTGCCACAACAACCTACCGACAACACAGGCGGTGGCCTGTGGGTGTTTGGGGTTTCCCTCTTTGATTGGGACACTGCACAGAGCTCCGTGGCCCCTCTCCCTCCCTGCAGAGTGCCCCTCTCTCTGCAGTGCCCCTCTCTCTGCAGTGCCCCTCTCTCTGCAGTGCCCCTCTCTCTCCCTGCAGTGCCCCACTCACTCCCTGCAGAGTGCCTCTCCCTCCCTGCAGTGCCCCTCTCTCTCCCTGCAGTGCCCTCTCTCTCCCTGCAGTGCCCTCTCCCTCCCTGCAGTGCCCCTCTCTCTCCCTGCAGTGCCCCACTCACTCCCTGCAGAGTGCCTCTCCCTCCCTGCAGTGCCCCTCTCTCTCCAGCCCCATGCCCAAAGCTGCTGTGCCCCTCTCCCATGGCCCTGGCAGTTCCCATGCCCCATGTGCTCACCTCCAGCTCCAAGATCCTGAACTCCAGCAGCTCGTTCTGGTCCTTCACGTCCTGCACGTCGTGTTTGAGCCGAGCCTCCTCGGCCTCCATGTGTTTAATCTGTGGGTGCACAAAGCAGCCCAGCCTTAGCGCCGTGTGCCAGCCCAGGGCACGGGGCTGTGCTGGGCTGTGCTGGGCAGGGCAGCCCCAGGCTGAGCCCACCTCCCCGGGGCAGGGGCAGTGCCCAGGGTCTGAGCCCCCTGAGCTGCGGGAGGACACAGGGCTGACCCCCAGGGCCACTGTCCCCCTCGCACCAGGACACACGAGGGCAGCAGGGAATGCTGAGCCCCTTTCCCTGCAGGTTTGTACTGATCTTGTGTTAAACGGGAATTACTTCCAGCAGGGCTCTGCAATGCAGATTACAATACTGAACCTTCTGCATCCCTCAAGATACAAATATTACTCAAATAATACAAATAGAAAAGCTGAACACCTTTTCTACCAGTTCCTGATTTCTTCTGTACAATGCCTGCTTCTCCTCAATCCACTTCATGTCCTTGGGAAGGAAAGGAACAACACTGTCGGTGAAGCTGCAACGTTTAGCACCAGCACAGCAGCAAGTATTTCACTAAAGCTCACATACAGAGACAGAATAACGTTACATGGGAAATTTTAAGTCCATTACTTCCTAAACTCATTTCCTAAGTTAAACTTGCCCATATAATTTTAAACAGCTCTGTAGTACACAAGTGGAATAAAAACATTCCAGTGATTACAAAACTCTTCCAGGTAAAATCTGGTTTGCATTAAAAGGAATATTTCCAACTACGTGTTTACTATCAAATTTCTATTTTGCTAAATACAAATTACATATTTCTGCAGATCAGGCAAACGAAACTTTATTTGGAAGCTAATCTCTTAGTCTGAGGAATATAAAAAACCCACAAACCCCAGAACATTGTTTATCAGCAAGAGCAACAGTAAGAGGTTAAGCTGGGAAGGCACTGATTAAATGATTTAATATTATTTTATAGTTCTCAAAACCATTTTCTGTTTGCTTTTTTCTTTTTTTTTTCTTTTTTTTTGCTTTGTTAGTTTGTTGGGGATTTTTTGCCTGCTGAAGAGCTACACAAGCTGTGAGCAGCCTGAGAGCATTTCTGGTTCCCCAGCAGAGAGGTGGGGAAGGGGCTGGAGTCAGCATTACCTGTCCCTGCTCAGCCAGAGCCTTCTCCAGGTCTTCTATCTGAGCCTGGGACCTGTGAATTTCTGCTTGGAGCTGCTCACGTGTCTGTGGGATACAAGGGAGAAAGGAAACAAACCAAAAAATCCATAAGTAACAATTCAAAATTAAATGAAAAATAGAAATAAATCAAACTTTCTCCAAAAGACCAAAGCTAATTCAGATACAGAAAATATTTAAAACACCAAATGTTTTTTAAAAATTATTTTGAAAGTTCTTTGGCAGGAGAAATTTGCAGCCGAGCACAGAGTACCAAATAATCAAATGTAATCAAATCAAGCCTGGGGGGATAGGATTAATGATTTTGAGATTGAAGTCAAGATTAACTAAACAGCAAAGCAGAGCTGGCTCCTCACAGCTGGTCATGGCAGGCTGCAGCCAGAACCCTCCTTTCTCCAGGAAAACAAATGAAAATTATTATGGTACAATTCTGGGCATGCCTGGTTCCCTTAAATTCGGGGCATGCTAAAAACTCAGAACAGACCCCACATTACAAAGGCAAATTTCATTGATCTTTCTGCCTTTAGTGCCTTATCTATGACTTAGAACCTAATCTGTGATTTAGTGATTTAGTGTCATATCTATTTCATACCCATTTGTCATTATTTACTACATCTGTAGTTTTCTGCTTATTTAAATAGACACCACATTCCTACACGTGTTTTCTGGAGAATGAATATAATTATTGTTAGCTGTTTTATTTGTTACATACTTTCATAGAACATTTTCTTTCCTTGAACCATTTCTCTGCTATTTATCCTGTTATTTACACTGGAAGTGATCTTGTTTGCACGACCTGCACTGCTGCCTCCTTTGGCTTACTATGGAAAAACTAAAATCAAGTCACTTTTACAGCTGGGCATGCCTTGGCTCACTGTGATTTTCTTTCCAGGTGAATCCCTAATGTTTCAGAGTAGATGCTCATTCTGGGAACACTTCTGGGAATGTTAGTTTTGGTGCATTGCACCTTGACCCACTCAGAGTGTTCCTGGATAACGCCTCACAGAACAGCTGCAGGAACAAATTAAACCTCTGCAGGCACATTTCTCCTGTTAAACAGCAAATTTGTCCCTTTCCTGACTGCACTTAACCTTGCAGGCTGGGCATGACACATCCTGCCAGCCCTTCAGAGAGCCATGCAATGATTTGGGTTGGGAGGGACCCCAAATCCCACCCAGTGCCAGCCCTGCCATGGCAGGGACACCTCCCACTGTGCCAGGCTGCTCCCAGCCCCAATGTCCAGCCTGGCCTTGGGCACTGCCAGGGATCCAGGGGCAGCCACAGCTGCTCTGGGCACCCTGTGCCAGGGCCTGCCCTCCCTCCCAGGGAACAATTCCTCTGTAACTCCTTGTAACACACAACAAGCTCATAACAAAAGCAGCACTTCAGGCCAGCTGTCCAGAGCCACAGGGATTGTGTGAGGCAGACAAGCACAGGGCACTTTGCAATTTAATTAACAGAAAAATCTCAGCTATAAGCCTTCTAAACATTTTGTGAGGAATCATGTAATCTCTCAGAGCCCACAAGGAATTAAAGACCACACATTACATATTTAAGGCTATCTGTCCTAGTTCTTTCCAGAAAAAGAGCTTAATTTCAAGGATTTCCCATAAAAAATTCTCCCTGGATTTCCCTTAAACTGATCAGAGGGGAAAGGCCCAGCTGGAGCAGTGGTGGATGCTCAGGGAACCCTTCCCAGGGAGGCTGGCGAGAGTGAGCTGGAGAACAACCCCAGCCAGTGCACTTGGGTGCCCCACCCAGCCTCGCAATCCCAACCCTCTATTTCCATGTAATATAAGCCATGTAGACCTTAACTTCTCGTTCTGCATCCAAGGTGCCCCCGACCTGCTCCTGCAGCAGGGCGTAGGCACGCTGCAGGGCCTGGTACTCCATGGTCAGCTGCCGGAACCGCAGCTCCGTCTCCTCCTTGGCCATGCCCTGCGAGCAAAAAAAAAGAGAAGATTAGGTTTGTTTTTTCTTAAAAGTGCCAAAATTACCACTTTTGAAATGCAATTTGGAAGCACAGTACTAAAAATCTTTGTTATGTGCCCTCAAGCTGCGTCTCCTCCGTCCCCTACACATCTCCTGCACACACTTACCTCCAGGAATGCAATATAGAAATAAAAAGATAATCTCTGCCCTGGAAAGATAAAAGCTTCCCTTCCATATAACACACTAATGACTGCACCACCCTTTCTTACTGTAACAGGGAAAATCATCACGTTAAAGGTGAATACACAGCTTTCTTTAACAACAAAAGGTTTCCAATTTGGAAAGGAAGCCAAGCCTGACAGCCTCACTCAATTATTAAAACATGAATCCAGAGTTAATAGTCGTAGAAGTGGTGACAGCAACATGAAAGGAGCCCTTCATCTTCTTCACCCTCCTTACAATATCCAGTATGGAAGGCTTTCATGTCAGGCTGACCGGAATATTTCACTCAACATGAAATGGAATTACATTGCTGGGTGCATGCATCAACATCCCACCAGCTGAACAGGGGAAAGAATGTCAGCATAGGAATGAAGAATAAACAGGCTCATACATACACAAATACATTCAGATTTCCTGCAGTGCAGCACACACCTGGTAACCATCATGTATCTCTGATGATGGAGTGAGGAATTCTGCAGGTTCCCTTTTAGCAGATCTAATTACACACCTGCAGCCAGGGCACCATGAAAAGGCTGCACATCATCAGTGGCAGTTTCTGTTTAGTACAGGATTCTTGTTAAGCCCGGAGCTGTGTAATAGTCCAGTGATCTGACACACACTGGGGAATGCATTTGTAGGGAAGCCCTGGCAAATACACGAATAATCCTTTTAATTTGTATTACGTTTGTGTGCTCTGTTCTCAGAGCCTCCCAGCAGCCCCAGCCTCCGGAGCCCAGCCAGGAACCAGCCTTTCCCTGGAGCCCAGAGCTGCAGGGGAATGTTCCCTTCTCCTTCCACAAACACAGACCTTACTGCTCTGTGCTGAGCTTGGCCTGGCCCAAACTACACGTGCCAAAATCTGCAGCCAGGCTCAGAGCGAACACATCTCCCAAGGATTGTCCAATTTCTCAGTCTTTTAGACCTATAAACCTGCCGTAAATTTAATATTCTTAGGATATGACATTTCCAGCTTGGCTAGAAGTTGTGACGTTACTGAAGACCTGAGATTTAGAGATACTGACCAATGTGCACAGTACCAAATCGAACATAAATGTTTAATTTTCTGGCCTGAGATGACAGAATGATAGAACAGTATGATAGAACAGAAATTATAGAGATGACAGAACAGACCAGGAATTTAATTAAAAACCAGCAGGAAGGTTCCAAGGAAGCCAAGAGGGGTTTGTGAGGAGTACCTCCTCCAGGTCGTCCTCGGGAGTGCAGGGGGTCTGGTCGGTGCGGTCGGTTTGGTAGGAGATGGAGGAGCCGTCGGACTCCAGGGAAGCCTCCTCGTCGTAGCCGTAGAAGGTCTCCACCACTGGCTTCTGACGGAGAGGAGGGTCAGGGGGCAACAGTGCCCTGGGGCCTGGCCACCTGCAGCCACCTCAGCTCCCTCTGTGCTCTTCCACAGCTGGCCCAGTCCTCTACACGTGTATTTATAAAATCTTTCACCCCAGCGTAGAGCTCAAACGGGACCTGAAACTATTTGAATCCCTGAACTGACATATTTGTGAAACCTCCCAGGCCCTGCCTTTTTAAACACATTTTCCTTCCAATTTCTCTATGGCCAAGCACCCTTTTTATTTTTGAGTGTTCACCTCAGCATGAGGTGAGAGCTGTGCACTGAATGTCTTTTAATGCACTGTCATCACCATGGTGTCCCTCCTGTTAGCACCACAACTTTCACATGAAAAGTTACATCTTCAAAAAGTATTTTACTTGAGAACTTGAAGTTAATCACCACAGCAATGTGTCTATGGTTTGAAGAAATCCAGTTTTCCATTCAAAGCTACTTTTTGTTTAAAAGAATGGTGGTAAAGAAAGATTTACTGTATATGCTTGAAAGTCAGAGACAAAACTTCACAGATCTAAAGATACTTTTAACTGATGGTTCACAAAACTATATCTAGGGTTTGGCCTTTGGTTTTAATTTGCAGTGGGAAACTTTCGAAGGAGAATCACAGAATCACAGAATGTGGAAGGGACACCTCCCACTGTGCCAGGCTGCTCCAGCCCCAATGTCCAGCCTGGCCTTGGGCACTGCCAGGGATCCAGGGGCAGCCACAGCTGCTCTGGGCACCCTGTGCCAGGGCCTGCCCTCCCTCCCAGAGAACAATTCCTGCCCAATATCCCATCCAGCCCTGCCCTCTGGCACTGGGAAGCCATTCCCTGGGTCCTGTCCCTCCATCCCTTGTCCAAAGCCCAGTTCAGAGAGACAGAACTCCCTGGAAGGCCTGGACGTGATTTTCAGGATGACAGGAGTTATCTCCCATCGACCTCAATTAGTTATTCATAGATTCATTAGCTCCAGCCTCACTCTGATTCTTCATCTGTGGATCACAGCATGCTGGCAGTCCCTGACACTAAACCTTACTGTGTCATTTTAGTGTTAATATTTACATTAACACCCTGCCAAGCCTTCATTAACCAGCATTCCCTTTTCCCTGAGCTCTAACCATTGCTTCTCTAACCAGCAATTTTTGCATGTTACTAAACTCCATCATGAATTATTTACATCATACACATGTTTTCAGGCAGCACCATTAGAAGATCATTTGGAGATGTGTTAATTCATAAAATTTGTCTCCTCTTAAGCCAACCACACCCCACTAAAGTCCCACAGGGTAAATGCAGACCATGAAAAGGCTCAAAATGCCCGATGCAAACAGGCCCCCTGCCCCTCCCAGATTTTTCCTGACTATCCCAATACAGTCTGTGAATGTTCTTGAACTACATCAGCCAAATTTAAGTTTAGGACCCATTTGCAGACCCTTAAGGAGAACATCCCCATGGCCCTGAGGTGCTCTGAGCACCCCAGCACTGTCCATCAGCCTGTCACCATAGAAGGTTTTGTTTTTTACCTTAGGAATTCTTGTCATTTTTTTCCTTTGCTTCCTGAACCTCAGCAGCTTATCACGTTCCTGCAAGAGTCAGAGACACCTGTTAGCTGCTTCCAGAGAGCAGTTATTTAAATTAACCATGTCAGTACAAGGAGCCTTTGGGGAAGCAGCAGACAGGAATGTCACTGCTGGCCACTGTCCCACACTGTCACCACACTGGGTTATTTACTCCAACATCTTTCAGGTTAGCCATAGACAGCTAGAAATTGCCCTTTATATCCATGAGAACCAAACTAACGTAAGGGTGATTATAAGCTTTTATACTGAGAGCTTGGGTGTCCTGTTGGAGCTGCTCCGTGGGTGCCCATGGCACTGCAGCCGAGCCCTGGCTCTGCTCCTGCCCCGGCTCTGGTGCTGTTGGTGGCTCTGGAAGGTGCCCACACCCAACAGCTCCACTGCACACATTTCAGGGGCTCTTTGAACTCAGCACTTCAGGCTCAGCTCCTTCTCTAAGGATCTGCAGGTTCCCAGTGCCTCTGAAAAAAGGTTTGAGCATTTACTGATGCTAACCATTTTTTCCAATCAGAAGAAATGATAGAATCATCAAATTGCAGGTTGGAGAGACCTTAAATACCACCTCCTCTCATCCCCTGGGCAGGGACACCTCCCACTGTCCGAGGCTGCTCCCAGCCCCAATGTCCAGCCTGGCCTTGGGCACTGCCAGGGATCCAGGGGCAGCCACAGCTGCTCTGGGCACCCTGTGCCAGGGCCTGCCCACCCTCCCAGGGAAGGATTCCTTCCTCTTTATGGAGTTAAGTCGATTTTTTACAGTACTCAGAAAAAGGTCTCTGCTCTGGACTTGCAAAGCCCAGATCACAGGGAGGGAGGCTCTAAACCCTCAGGTGTTTCATTTTCCCCGCTTGGTACAAGGATGTGGTGACATTGTGGCCACTGCCAAAGCTGCTCCCACAGCCTGGTGGCCAAACCCAGAGGCTGCAGCAGTGGCTGAGGACAATCGAAGCCTTGTTGCTTGGCAATGGGAACAGCACACCCCATCAATAGCCATCAGTGGTGTCACTCCACCACGTCCCTGCTGACCACAGCGCAGGGATGGGGAGGGCAAGGGCAGGGCTGAGCACACCCCGGGGGGTGACACAAAGCCAGGGGGAGCCAGAGTGACAAAATGCAGTTCCAAGGTGACAGAGCTGTCCTGGAGATGGGGACACTTGTTCTCAGCCATCAGGGCAGGTGGTGGGATTAAAGCTTTCCTCCCCACTATTGCTGTGCTTTTCTCTGGTGAACGACTGCTGGTAAAAAATCTGCTCTGAGGAAAGCCCTGTGTCAGCTTGCTGGACGCAGATGGAAGGGAGAATAAATATTATTGTACCCTGCCTGCTTTCCATGAACAGCAATTGAAAGCACTCATAGGTGAAGATGAAGTTAATGTCACCCTTACCATGACACTCTTCACATAGCCAGCAGTCTCCAGGGTCTAGTGAAAAAGAATGAAATAATGTCAGTAAGTGGACAGGCTTAGAAAGAAAGGAAAGAAATAAAACTTGTTTTCTAGACAAGTATGATTTTGGCATTTTCTGTTTCCAAGGACTGAGAACATGTTAACAAGGAAGCAAAACCCCAAGCCCAGGATTGCAGACCACCCCCTGTACACAGGATCCTTTAGCCCCCATGCTGTCTCCAGCTGAAGGAACTTGGACAATTTCCCTCCTAGATCTGGCTACCAGCACATCTGAGGACATGGTTCTGCCATGCCAGGCCAATGCAGACTGAAAGGTTTTCCCAAACACCAGCCCACAGATAACCTATATCACTACTGAGCACAGAAATGCCTGCCAGCTTTCCCTGCTGCCCACTGTGCCCATCAGCTCCCAGAGCCCCACTAACTCCCAGAACCTCCAGTATCCCTTCCTTGGCTTCCTCTGCTCTTCCCTTGGTCACTCTCACATGAGAACAGCAGCCTTCCACTTACCTTGGAGAGCTCATCAATGATGTTTTGCTGCTCAATAACTTGCAGTCTCAGGAAATCCACTTCTCTTTCTTCTTGGCTGTGGTCAAGGTCATTTAAGGAGCTTGGTCTCCTTATTGCTCCAGTTCTTTGCCTCTAGAACCCAAAAACCACAGGGCAGAGGAGGAAATGATCAGGAGGCTTTGCCAAGAGACTTGTCTAGCCCTTCCCTTTAGAGCAAGTGATGTATCTCTCTAATGGCTGTCCTGGCAGCTCTCCTGCTCCCCTTTTGCTGAGCCTCACATCCGGGCTCCAAAGGTGCCAGATGGTCCTGCTCCTCCAGCTGGAAAAAGGGGCAGAGTCACAAGGGCAGATTTCCCAGGGATTATGAGGTGATTGTGGCAGGAAAGTTGAAAGTGAATCACAGAATCCCAGATTAGTTTGGGTTGGAAGGGACCTTGACAGAATGGAAGAGTTTCCCATGGAACCTGCAGGTTTGGGCCGATGCCTGCCTCCCTCAGCCCCACCAGCTCCACATCCCACCTTCTCCCAGGGGCACAGACGCTCACCATGGCGATATTTTCCTGTGTCACAAATTTCAATTTATTTTCCATTCGACGTAAGGCATGTGACAACTCCTCATTCTTCCTACTGAGGCGTTTGTTTTTGTCCAAAATGGGCTTATACTGACTTTCCGCTTCTCTGAGACGTTTCAACTGAAAGACAAAGAAAAAAAAAGAACACCTCTGGAGCTTTTTCATCAAATATATTAACTATTTTCTTTAATTATCACACTAGCAGTATTTTCTCCTGATACAAAGCAGAACTGATCAAAACCTCTTGGTATTTTCCATTTCCTACTTGAGGAGATATTCTATCTGTGCAGCAAATGTTCAAAGTGGGGAATGCATTCATTTTTAAAAAGAAATAGAAATAATTTGGGCTAACACCATCTTAAAAATCTACTGTTGTACAAGCCAAGAGGGGAGTGAGGGGCACAGCCCCAAACACAGAGCTGAGGGGGAGGCAGCCCCTCCTGCCAGGATTCCCAAGCAGCACAGGAGCAAAGATCTGGGTGTTTGTGGGCCAAGGCAGCAGGTCCCCACTCACCAGCTCGTTCCTCTCCTCCGACAGCAGCGCGTTCCTGTCCTCCAGCTTGCGGATGATGCCGCTCAGCTCCGCGATTTTCAGCTGGAAGCGCCGGGCATCCTTTTCATCCAACTGCTGTTCCTAAAACAAAGATCAACTGCAAATAACTGTTCATAAGTGCACACGCAAGAGCACATTGTCAAAGCTCAAACTTTTCTTATCCCAAACCCAAGCATTTTAAAATGTGATCGGGTAGAGTGTAACCCACGGGACCCAACTGACCATGGAAAGCTGCAGGATGAGACCAATGGAAAGTCAGGAGTGGAAATGTAACAAAGAATGCAAATGCAGAGGTATGTATATGCATATGTATATGTATATGCATATGCAAATACAAAGTCACAAATGGGAAACTTGGAAACAGAACAGAAAATATCCAAACTGAAGGCCATGTTCCAATGATGCCACTGTTGAACTGAGAGCGTCAGACACATTGCCCACTCTGACAACTTGGTCGTAAGAAACTGATATTAAAATTACTGAATTACTGAATGGGGAAAATCCATGCAATTGTGCATTGAATAAGCTCTTCTTCCACTAAGCTGTGGCCCTTATGGGGTCCTGAAGGGTCACTTTTAAGGCCACAGGGGTAGCACTTTATCTGAGTGAAAATGCTTAAATCAAATTAGAAATGAACAGAGATATAGGTAGATGTGTTCTCGTTCAGAATCAGAGAGGAGTTGCAGCTACTGACAAACTTGACAGACTTTTCCTCTTCTCTGCCCCTTGTTCTGGTCTTTGGCAGAAGTTGAGTACAACTAGAAAGAGGCACATTAGTGCCCACAGTGCTGGTGGCACTTTTGGGAAGTCTAGGGTTCCTCATTCAACAGGTGCAGGAGAGGCTTGGGCCAAAGAATAAAACAGATTGGTTTGCTCAGGTATAAGTTTTACACTTGTACTGAGGCAATCGAGGCTGTCGCAAAAGAAATCTTGATGAGGATCAGCAATGAGGACGAGCAGCACACGTCAGAGGCACGAGGGCAGTTACCCGAGGGCTGTTCTGGGCAAAGGGAGGCCGCAGCAGGGAGGTGCCAGAGTTACACTGAAAAAGCCTTTGTGGAGGGGTGACTCAAATCAAATGTTCTGGCTATTGCAGAGAATAAACAGGAGAGCACAGGTTAGGAGGTCTTTGGTTCACTTTGTGTCCTGCTGACGGCAGGAGTGCTGAGTGGCAGCAAAGTGGTGCCCTGGCAGGGGTTTCCATGCTGCCCTACACCGACTGCCTTCCCCATTCCCTCTGGAACTGGCCTCGTACATCTGCTCCCAAGCCCCCAGCTCGCGCCTCCGAGAGCTTGCACACAAACAGCACTTGTGAGAAATGCATTTGCATCGTTTGTTGGCAGAATAGTGTCAAACTGTCAAACTAAGGCGGGTGGCTGAGCATGGAACAGTGAGGAAAAGGAGAGAAAGAACAGAAGAATTTCACCCTGCTGACAAAACCAAAGCAAACCGAGCGGAAAACAAAACAACAGAAAGCAAAAGCTCTCCCATGGCGAGGTTTGATTGGAAATCTCAACTGTTTGGGCATGACAAAAACGAGAGCACGGAGAGGGTGCCTCGGGGCTCCCCTGCACAGCCATGGGACAGCTCTTGCTCCAGGGTGCACTCATCAAGATTCTGTCACTCGGTGCCATTTGGTCGCTCGTTTAGGTGAAACCACGTGAAAGTGCTTACGGGGCTTCCCGAATGATCTGAAGCGTCTCCTGCACCACTTGCATAAGGAAGTTCCCGCTTGGGGCTGCTCAGATGCCGGTCAGACTCTTTGAGCTGGGACAGTTGTTCATCTAAAGCCTCCTTTTGGAGCTGCAGTCTCTGAGCATGCCCGGCTCGCACCCCTAACTCTCTCTCCAGCACGAAGACTGCTCTGTCCTTAAACTTAATCTCCTCCATCTACAAGGAGAACAGAACACAATCACACAGGCGGCAGCAGCGGCTCGGCAGCACCCAGAGCACCCCACGGCAGCACAGCACTGCTGCCCGGCCACCACGGCCACCACAGGGGACAGCCAGAGTGGACACCAGAGTGGACAGCCACAGTGGACAGTCACATGGACAGTCACAGTGGACAGTCGCAGTGGACAGTCGCAGTGGACAGTCACAGTGGACAGTCACATGGACAGTCGCAGTGGACAGTCACACGGACAGTCGCAGTGGACAGTCGCAGTGGACAGTCGCAGTGGACAGTCGCAGTGGACAGTCGCAGTGGACAGTCACAGTGGACAGCCACATGGACAGTCACAGTGGACAGTCGCAGTAGACAGTCACATGGACAGTCACATGGACAGTCGCAGTGGACAGTCACATGGACAGTCACATGGACAGTCGCAGTGGACAGTCACATGGACAGTCACAGTGGACAG
>VZRF01007119.1:81709-117260 GCA_013396875.1 Vireo altiloquus
CAGTGGACAGTCACAGTGGACAGTCACATGGACAGCCACATGGACAGTCACATGGACAGTCACAGTGGACAGTCGCAGTGGACAGTCGCAGTGGACAGTCGCAGTGGACAGTCGCAGTGAGCACCAGGCTGCACCCCCTCGGCAGCACTGCCCTCCTCCACACGCAGGACATCTCTCCTTCAGCAGGCAGTTTGGCCTTGAAATGATTGGGAAACAGCTCACATCTTATCACCATGTCAGAGTACCTTAATAAAAATTAAAACTTGGCATTCACATCCCACTTTGATTGGTACACTCAAACACTTTGATGATTCTGCAGAGTTTTGCTTGGATGTCACCTTTGGAAAACTTGGATTAATAATTTCTAAAGAAAAATATTGCAACCTCAGTATCCTTTAAATTTTCAAAATTCCTAGAAATGTGAATTTTTTAAAATTCTTTTTTCCAAAAGTCTCCTGCGTGAGCAATTCCCTTTCTGTGAGAGGTTTTACTTACACATAATAAACATTATGCAAAATCATGAAGTGCTTAAATGATAAATATCCAGCGACCTCTAACTCTCTTCTTCCCTGTTTGCCTGTGCCCAGGGCCTGTGCACATCCCGAGGGACCAGCCAGGATCCGAGCCCTGGATGTGGCTGGAGCTCACAGGGGTGGCTGGGCCCTGCCTGGCCAGGGAATCTCTGCTGGCAGCCCAGCCGGGCTGGGTGCTGCCCACCCTGCACTGGCACCTCGGGCTCTGCCCTCTGGGCCCCCTCGGGCACACTCTGCAGAACTGGTTACAGCACACACCACGTGTGGCACAGCCACGGATTCCACAGAAAGGCAGAGATCACATCCATCCCCTCAGGCGTCTGGGAGCTGCTTTCAGACACCACAAACACAAGGGTTTGGCCATTGGTTTTTGAGACTTTAGACATTTCATTTCAATGATCAGTTTTTAAACCTGGCCTGCTTCAAATAAGAACATTTTGCCTTTTAAGAGCTGCGTTAATGCTTTTATCTCCGCTTTGTCTGTAAAGCTGGAAAAAAATGACACTGGGAATCAAGAGTCACCCCAAGGACTTTGTTTCCAGTAAATGCCAATGTGGCCAACGCAGGGCAGGTGCTGGCAGGTCACACAGGTATCAGGAAAGCAAAATGGAGCAAATGAAAGGTATTTTGGGGTCCATTGGCTAAAGATCCTTTCAGCAATGTCCATGAAGGCAGCGTCTGCTGACTTTGAATGAAACAAAGACGTAGATGCTCCTGAGCACCTGCAGTCTTTCTGCGAAATGCCTAATGAGAAGAAACCTAAATGGATGTACAGATGAAAAGATAACACATCATCAAATGATTATTTGTTTAAAATAAGCAGAATATTGGGTAGTTGATTCCTATTTATATGGAAACAAAGACACATTACAACAAAGGCAACACACGAAATTGGGAGGAACAAAGAGACGAGAAAACACAAAACATTTCACAGCATTTCACTATTTTTTGTTTTCCAGAAAAAAAAAAAGTCCATAAACATAACCTTCATAAACCACAAGGAAACATCAGCACTGACATCTTCCTTCACCCGAGTAAATTCCTGTACATGAAACACACACAAGTTTGGCTCCTGCAGAGATGGTATAGAAAGAGCACAAATGGAAGGGAGCACCTCTGGAAAGATGTCCCTCAGCACAGGAATGAAAGGAAGGAAAGGCAGGGCCAAGGGGCCCAGAGAACTCACTGGCAGTGGTGCAGGTCGGTGGGCACACAGCCCCTGGGCAGCCCTGGCCCGGCCTCATGCTGGGCTCTGCTCTGGTGCTGGTGCTGTGCTGGTGCTGTGCTGGTCCTGGTGCTGTGCTGGTCCTGGTACTTTGCTGGGGCTCTGGCTCCTCTCCCCGCTCCCACCCTGCCTGGTGGAGCTCGTGAAGGGGCGGCAGCGCAGGAGCATCCAACCACCTGCCAGACTCCCTGCTGCCATTCCAGAGCTGGGATGAATATTTATGTGTCTGCTCATTGATAAGCAGCCCCGAGCACAGCTGGTGCCAATTACAGAACAGCAGCCCGTGCAAAGGGAGCAGGGCTGCTCCAGAGCTGCTCCCCCTGCGCAGCGCCCGCAGGTCCCACACGCACCAGGCTTTCAGCCGTGACTCTTTTTAAAGTTATTATTTTCATCCTGATTCAAACCCAAGGTGTAGGGTCCTGGTTGGGACATCTCTCCCTGCAATGTTCCTGTGGCCTTTGCAAATTGACAGATGCTGTCAAAAATGGCCTTTGAAGCTGCCAGTGCCTGGGATCAAAGCCAGACCCCCAGGCAGGGGTTGCAGAGGAGAATCCCTGTCCAGTGGAGCTGCTCCAGGGCAGGCACATCTCCCATGGTCTGAGCTGGCAATGGAGACACATCAGGAGACCTGTCCCTGCCTCAATGGGACTGCCAGAGGGCTGTGACCTGGCTGATGAGGTGCCCCGGTGAGAGCAGACGGGGTGGCCCTGGAGAGGGGGGTTCAGGCACAGGGGACACGTGCCCTGCTCGTTCACCCTCCCTCTCCAGAGACAAACCCCACTGCCTCCCCATCCTGGCGTACCTGACACCCAGCAGCAGCACCAGATTGCCTCGGAATCACAGAACCCCAGGAGGTTTGGGTTGGGAGGGACTTGGAAGCTCAGCTTGGTCCCTCCCCAGTGTAACCATCCAGTGCCACTGGTAAAAGCCATGAATGAAGCACTCCATGGCCAGTGCCAACACTCTGAGCTCTCCCAGAGGCCCCAGCCCAAGCCCTGTATTAGCTGTGCTGTAGCACAACAACAACGTGGTTACAGTCCAGAAAAGACTAACTCCTGGTTTACATCCACAGAGAAAAATGTTTTTCAAGCCTGGCCCGTGAGACACCAAAGGAATCACTCAGAATGAGGAGGTTTCCTGACCCTCCTTAGTGTAGGACTAGTGTTGTCTGGCTTTTATACACAACAAAATCCTTCAGCCCAGGTTCAGTTGGAAAAAATACTGTTGTAAATGAGGGTCAAACCACAAATGACTAAAAAATCCACAGGCGGAAGAAGGAACAATTCACCTTGAATGAGTGTCTACCCTTCAGGTGCTGAGCCACGTCTGTAATCCCAGACATGGGGGTTTCTCCCACATGAGGGAATCAAAAGGAGAAGATAAAGACTAAATCAATCACCAATAAAATCAATATTTAAAAAGTCATCTTCCTACCCTTTCATCTGATCCCACCCTTTACATCAGACATCTTCACTGATTTACGAGTGTCTGGCAGAGAGTTCAGGGTCTCTGAGAACACAGAGGTTCAGAATGGTGCTCAAAACCTTGATCCCCCTTTGGCTGTGGGGTGGCACTGCCATGAGGAAGCTGTGAAGCTCCAGTGGTCTCACAGAGGGATTGACACAGGTTAAGAAAGCTTTTGCTACTCATAATCAACTAAAGTTTATCTAGATGGAAAATAACCACTCCCCAGCTCTAACAAATCTCCTTTCCTCACTTTTTCTGATTTCTCAGTCCCCTGATAAAGGAGACAGGAGCGAGGAGGCTGCAGTGGCCATGGCTGCACAGAACTCCTTCCTGACCAACCCAGAGTTAATTGAAGTTTAGATACTGTTCACCACACTGAATTTTGGTCCCCACTTAGCAAGCATCAAGGCCAGTTAAGCTTGGGGAACACTCCTGGCCTTCCCCTGCTTCCCCTGGCTGTGTCCACACTAAGCAGGGAGTGCTGCTGCCCATACAAATGTAATTAAACACAGCCATACAGTATTCTAAGGCGGTTTAAAATGCACAAACTGAAATGGAAAAGTGGTTGGCTAAAATTAGAAATTCTCTCCAAAGGAGGCCGTTGCCACACGTACTGGTTACCATCTGCAAGGGGATTGCACCTGCTGCAGTCCCACTGCTGAGCTTGTGAGCCAGGCACAGCTGAACTGGGTTAGCTGAACGTCACACAGACCCTACAGACACAAACAGCACGAGCCATATGTGCCAGCACAACACATGGGCCCAGCACAGCCCGGGCACACACTGAAATACACATCATTCCCTCTCCTGTGCTGCCCACAGTGCTGGAAGATGCTCAGCCCTGCTCCATGGGAATGGCCAAAGCCATTGGCATCCACCCTGGCCCTGGAAAAGGCTACAGTGAAGAGCTGGGGTTTAATCTGGTGAATACTCAGAATCACAGACCCTCCAGTCCCATCCCCACCTTGTCCCCAACCCAGAGCTCTGAGTGCCACCTCCAGGAATTCCTTGGGCACCTCCAGGGATGGGCACTGCAAACCTCCCTGGGCAGTTCCAATCCCTGAGCTCCCTTTCCATGGGGAAATTCCTGCTGCTGTCCACCCTGAGCCTCCCCTGGCCCAGCCTGAGGCTGTTCCCTCTCCTCCTGTCACAACTGCCAGTCAATGCAAGCACTAAACATGCCCTAAAGCTGTGCTAGGGAATCCCTGATTCTCTGGTACCAGGGCATGGCACAGCCTTTTCTCCCAGACACCAGGGCCCTCCCCACAAGGTGCCAGGAGCCACCAGCTCCCACCAAAATAACTGATGGTGGAGTCCATGGAGCTGAGAGTACTTGAAGCCACCCAGGAAGCACTCAGGGCTTGGTAAAATCATGGCATCAGGTAAGTTCATTGGTGCAGTGAGCCAATCTGAGTCTTTCAAGCAGGAATTTTAAAAAAGTTTGATTTTCAAAGGCAATTTAGAAA
This sequence comes from Vireo altiloquus, assembly GCA_013396875.1. Taxonomy (NCBI): domain Eukaryota; kingdom Metazoa; phylum Chordata; class Aves; order Passeriformes; family Vireonidae; genus Vireo; species Vireo altiloquus. The sequence continues at coordinate 86,401 of VZRF01007119.1, forward strand.
ACATCCCATCAAACCACTCTATTTCCTATAAGTAAGACCATATTTATTTTACAACTTCTACATTAAAGGCCATTAGTGGGGACTTTCCATGTGATGCAGCAAGTTTATTTAGGATGCCCATTAGCCCCCCATTCACGGTGATGTATGAAATCAATGCACCAGTGATGTATGGTTAGAGGAGAAGGTACTTACACTGCAGGATATTTGAACAGCAGCAATAGACCAGTTGGTTATAAATTATTTTAATATCCTCTTCATAAAAATAAAATAACCTATGAATGAACCTTGGCAACCGAAAGTCTGAGAGAAGAGGTGGCTAAATAAAGGCAGGGGACAGTCCACTGCTGGTGTGTCAGTCCCTGCCAGGCCCTTTGGTTGCCAGGGCTCAGGTGATGCTGTACCAGCATCCTACCAGGGCAGGAGGTTCTGCAGGTGGTCTCTGCAGCATGGTCACACTGCCAGCCTTTGATATGGGGCCAGGCTGCAAACTCTTTGGGCATTTCAAAATTTATTTTAGGATTTGGCTAACAGCTAAGGGCTAATGATTTAGAAGGGACCTGCATGGGTTTGTACCAGGACACTGAGTTCTGTAAAGCAGCATGGCAAACACAAAACGATGGTGACATCACATAAATACTGAGACAAGACCCAAAACACACATCATGAGCGCATGGGTGCATCCCATGTCCCTGGGAAAGGCAGCAGCAGCTCAGGGACACCCTCCCTGCCCTCGGGAGCACAGATCACAGGGCAAGGTCTGAGAGCAGCAGACAATAAACCCCCTGAGCCCCAGAAGGTGCTGTGCCCTGCCAGGCTCTGGTGCAAAGGCTTCCCGTGAGGGAGCTCCCTCCCACAGGGAGTGCCCCCTTTTCCCAAGCACCACGATCCCTTCCAGCCTCCCCTGCCAGGTCCCAGGCACACCAGAGGAAAACTCCAGAGCCACAGGTGTGAAGCTCTTGCCTTTGAGACTGGAGGTGCTGCACTGGAGGATCAAACGTTGGATTAGGTGAGGGCAGGCTGAGCAGCCACACACAAAGGGACCCCGAGGGCCAGGTGAGATCCCAGGTGAGATCCCAGGGAGCTGCTCAGGTGGGAGCCTGCAGAGTCTCTGCCTGTGGGGCCACCAGAGGAGCTGAACCAGCCTCTGTCCTGGGGGAACCACCTCCGTGGGTGTGGAGAGGAACTCCCCCTGAATGCCCTGCTGCACGTGTGGGACTCAGGGGTGAAGAAAAAGAGCATTTGGGATGGCATAAGCCTCACTATGGGATGTTCATGAGAACTAGCAAAGGCAGGGAAAGAGAGGGACCAAGGTGCATCAGGAACGCTTGGAGAGGAAACAGAGGCATAACCCCAGAAACATAACTGTTGTAGCATTCCCCTGAGCAGCCAGGAACCTGAGGGCTCTTCCTGATACCTTCAACACGAGCAACATTAACAGGCTCTGACACAGATCAAGAAGTTTCTTACAAAAAATCCTAACACTTTTAATAACCAGTTTGCCCTCTCTGCTAGTAAATGTAAAACAGACCTGGAGCAAGCCCCGAAGTTTCTACACCCATCCTTATCCACTCAGCTGAGTCCAGCACTGACCATGTCCTATCACCAGCAGAAGTTAGAGCAGCAGAGAGTGACACGTACCAGTCTGCGAATTTCCCTCTCGCACTCCCTCTTGATCCTGGTGATCTCCTCCTGGTGCAGGTGATACACACTCCTTATCTCCGCTGCTTTGATTTTGTCAGCCTGGATGACCATGGTGAGAGCCTCCTCCACTTGTTTCTTAGCCCCCTTCAGCTCAGAAATTTCTTGCTGCATTTTGATTTTCTCCACCTCAAAGCCCTTCTTGGCCTCCTCCTTGGCCTCGGAGAGCAGCACAGTTTTCACCTTGTCTGGGGCCCCGTCACGCACGGCGTTCAGCAGCGTCTGCAGTCTCTGGATTTCATTATCTTTAATTTTTATTACTCTGAGTAGTTCAGCTTCGTGCTGTCTCAGAAGTGTTTCTCGAACAGCTTGGAGCTCTTTCATTTTGTCTTCGTGAAGTTTGACTTTGAGCTCTGTGACCACCACTGTGCTTTTATGCTGTTCGTGCTCCTTGATCTGCTTCACTTCCTGATTTTTCTCCCTTTCCAACTTGCTGACCTATGAGAAAAATCAAAAAATGCAATATTTTCCATCAACCAAACAAAGAATACATATCATGATATTATTTAAAAATGGTACAGGTGACTTTACAGTATTACTCCTCAGTGCTGCTATGTCTGTGTCTACAAACTGGTGGTAGCGAAGAGCTTTCTTTCACTGCAGGCTCATGTTTAATACACATTTAGGAACCAGTCAGTACCTTGTGAGTAAGTCTGAGTCCTAACTTTATTCTGCAGAAGCTCTCACAGCACATTCTCCCCAAAACATGGGAAAAGTCAGATGCCAAGCCATCACTTTGGCACACTCAGGCAGGCAGACCAAACCTGCACGTGCATAGGCAAGACACAAAAAGCTCTGTGCAAGCTCCTGGGAAGGCCCAAACAGCTGCATTTTACCAGATGCTTTTTAAGCAATGAGTTATTCAGCAGAGGTAACTGACTGTACCTGACCATACAAGGCTCAAATGATGTTTCAATTTAAAGCCATGCCATAAACTCTGGAGAAGCCATGGCCAGAAGCAGCTGTGAAGGACAGGGAGATGGAAAACAAAGTCCTCAGCCTTAAAGCTGCAAATGCTGCTTCACAGCAAAAGGATTAACAGATATTCTATTTATATGTATGTGTGTGTTGGATTCATAGTCTAAAATGCCTAATAATGATGCAAATTCAAGGAAAAATGCAGACTATTATTGTGTCCCTGCATGGTAACACATTTCTATTCTGGAACTGAAAACACCCCCAAGTTTATCAGTGGAAACTGATGTGGGGAAATAGGGAAAAGCAAATGAATGTTCCATGCTCTTGCTGAGAAGGGATCTGAGAGCAAGAGCTGGAAACTCTTAGAGACGAGGCTCCAGCCTCACCAGCTGTCCCTCTCCCAAAGGCTCAGGGAGAAGCTGTGTCTCCTTGGAATATGGGAATTAGCCCAGGAGGCAGAATTGAGGTCTAGTATTGCACATGTGGGTAAGCAGCTGGTTTGAAGGAGTTTGAGCTCAAAATCCAAATGAAATTAGTGTAAAAGGGAAAGAGAAGAATCAGCAAAGAGAACTTCAGCATTTCCGAACTGTCTGAGTAACACCAAACTGCACTCCAAGGAAGGGAAGCTGCCCACCTTACTCTTCTCCTGCTGCAGCTCGATCTGGATGTCGGTGAGCTTGGCCCTGAGCTCCTCGTTGGCAGCCTGCAGGGCGGCCAAGGCGTCGGGCTTGTCCCCCCTGGCGCGGCTGCTGGAGGCCCTCTTGGCCATGGTGGCAGGGAGGGCCTGGCCCTGCTCTCGGCTGCTCCGCGCCCGCCGCGCTCTACATCTTCTGCGGCCTGCAGGAGGGACAGCACAGACACACGCCCTGTCAGCCCGGGCACACAGCACCCCAGAGCTCCGTGTCAGCAGGGGCTGCATTCCCTGGATTTAGTGTGGAATCACAGCTTAGTTCCGGTTGGAAAAGTCCTCTAAGACCATTCAGTCCAACCGTTCCTCTGGCACTGCCAGTGACCCATGTCCCCAGGTGCCACATCCAAATGGCTGTTAAATCCCTCCTGGGATGGGGACTTCACATCTGCCCTGGGCAGCTGTGCCAGGGCTGGGCAGACCTTTCCATGGAGAAGTTTTGCCCAAGATCCAACCTGAACCTCCTCTCACGCAGTCATTCCTCTTGTCCCGTCCCTTGTTCCCTGGGAGCAGAGCCTCACCCCCCTGGCTGCAGCCTCCTGTCCCATCCCTTCATCTGCACCCACACAGAGCAGAGGATGTGGATGCTCAGGAGGGACATCCACACACCACCCCCAGCACTGCCACAGCCCGGGGACAGCAACTGCTGGGAAGACTATTTTCATGGGATCATGGAATCATGTGGTGGTTATACCACAAAATTCCATTAAAAACTGCACAGATTTGGGAAAATATTTCCAACCTTTTTAATACTAATCCTGTTAATGTGGGCAGTAATGTTCCTGGCCGATGACCTTCAATGCCTGGGTCTGTCCCTCATGGCTCACAGTCAAACCACAGCAGAGGCACCGTCCCCTGTCCAGGGATGGGGATCAACAGGTCAGGGCAGCTGCAATCAGAGAGCAACAAAAAATGAGAGCAGCAAAATAGCAACAACACCAACCTCCACAACAATAAATAAAACAACATTCCTGATATTAACTATCCAAACCAAGGTGGTACAAACAATCTCAGTTCTGCTGTTTCTCAGGCTGGTGCCTGAGTTTGTAGCCTCGTATCTTCTGTAAAAGGAAACATGTTTGATTGGGCAAAGAAATAGAAATAAATTAAACTTTAAAGATATTTCCTGAAAAATCTATAACATGAGTAGATGTTCTTTGCATTGAGGATTCTTGCTGCTTTGTGCAAGCAGACACAACACACCAGTGGAGCTTTAAAACCCTCTTTCTTTATTGATAAAAAATGGGGCAGCCTGTAGCCACAGGCACAGAGTTCTACCTGCTGCAACGAATGAGGCCTTTGTGCACATTACAATTATTTTCTTAGAGGATTTCCTCCAAAGGCAGAGGTAGCAGTGAGCCAGGTTAGTTCACAACCTGAGGAAACAAGAAGCAGCAACCAACAAGCTTTAACTGCTTCCACATGAATGGCAGACAAATCATCATTTGAATGCAAGAGGGATTTGAGAGAGTAATTGCTAACAGGATTCCTTCTGACAGACGAGGACTGCGAGAATTTACATTTGTGTGCTTACAGAAGAGAAAGCTCAGTAGCTGGTATTGTGGAGCAGAGTTCACTTGGTGGGAATTCTGTCTGAGGTCGATTTGTAGAACCACATATCCTGATACTTACGGTGTTGCAGCTTTTTAATTTTCTTTAAAATGTTATGAATGGTTAATGGTGTCAATTGACACATTTCATGCCAAGCATCTGCTTGGATGGTGGAAATCCAACTGCTGGCCCTGCACATAGTCCCAGAATGACCACACGCCCACTGAACCACCTCACAAATGCCACTCGCAGCCATCCTTTGAGGAGAGAAAGGGAAGGAGCCTGTGCAGGCAGGGGTGGAGCCTTCCCTTCCGGACACCAGTGGGGATGTGGACACTGGTGAGGAGGTGGCAGTGCCCACGTGTGATGCTGGAGACAGCAGAGCTCAGCCCCTGGCAGCTGCCCCAGCAAGCAGAGATGCACCCGCTGGGCTGTTATCTCCAGGGTAAGAATGGAAACAGGACTGGGCAGAGTAAGGCAGGTCTAGTGACAACCATGACCTTGTGTGTGTGCAGGGGGACAAGCGTCATTGTTGGAGCCATGAAAGTGGCCGTTTGTGCTCACACAAGTGTGGCCCTGCAGCAGGAGCAGCCGTGTCTGCTGGAGCACGCCCCGCACGGAGAAGCCAGCTGGGACCTGGGGCCAAATGCCAGGCCAGGCTTGAAAGAATATTTATCACAAATAACGGGAGAAAAACATTCCACAAAAACACTCCCAGGCCAGCACCACCATGCTGATACAAGGGCAGCCAGGGGGTGGCTCATCCTGGGCTGAGGGAACACAGAGCTGCTGCTCCCAGGGCTCTGCTCCGACACCAGGGGACATGTGGGGACCTCAGGAGGCTGAGGGAACACAGAGCTGCTGCTCCCAGGGCTCTGCTCTGGCACTGGGGGACACTCAGGGACCTCAGGAGGCTGAGGGAACACAGAGCTGCTGCTCCCAGGGCCCTGCTCCGACACCTGGGGACACGCAGGGACCTCAGAAGGCCAAAGCCGAGGTGCCAGCACTGAGCACAGACCCTCAACAAGCCCCATCCCTACAGGGAACAGAGCAGCTCCCTGGCACCCTCTCCCCTCAGCTCTGGGCACAGGAGACATTCCCTGGAAAATCTGTCACCTGCCTTTAGATTTTCCCTTTATTTTTCCAGTGAGCTGTATAGAAGGGGCAGCTATCAGACACATCACCTTAACAGAACAGAAAGGTCACCACATTTTTGATGCTGGGAGAATAGATTATGCATCTGATTCCTGACATGTTTGATATTGAAAACAGCATCAATAATGCATCAGAGCTGCCTCGAGCAGGGCTCAGCGCTCCCTTTGCCTCCTGACTTGCAATTCAGACATCAAGACTAATTGGAAAATGTGTTTTCTAGGTAGTAGTTGCCGAAATGAATGTTTCACTGCGCTTAAAAATAAGTGAATTAATCCCTACCCAGGGTACCAATATCTGAAAGCAGAACACTGTTCTTACAAATATGGAACATTTCCTCCGTCTGCCACAGCCCTGTGAGCATTGGTGTTCTCTGTTTTTGACAAATTAGTTTAAACAAACCTTTTTGAGCGTCTGGTGCACCTCAAAATATTATAATAGAAAGAAAATGTAATACTGTCCATTGCTGAGTTTCCACTTCCTCATATGAGTAATATCCATGCTCCATTTAGGACTGCACCAGCCTATAGATCCGAATGCAAGAAAATGAGTTTTCCTCTGAAAAGGAATTTCATGCTAAGCCAATGCAGTCGTGTCCCATGCTGGACCTGTGCTTTGGGCTCTATCCATACAAACATTTGTCACAAACAGTGATCACTCACTCAGCTGCAACATGAGAAGAAAACCTGTTGGAAATTAGACGGGAAAAGGAGTGAGCAGGTAGCTGAGTTCAAGAAACAGTGGCCCAGACATATTGTCCTGCACACAGGGCTGTGCTCTGCATTTCCTTCACATGCAGAACCACAGAAACCAATCCCAGGATCCCTGAGGTTGGAAAATCCCTCCCAGCCCATGGAGCCCAGGCTGTGCCCCATCCCCACCTTGTCCCCAGAGCCCTGAGTGCCACCCCCAGGAATTCCTTGGGCACCTCCAGGGATGGGCACTGCAAACCTCCCTGGGCAGNCCCTTCCCAGCTCCATTCCCTTCCCTGGACATTCTATAAGGTTTTTTTCCTCTGTGCTGCTTAGATTGAGACTAATCTGATAAAATTCTTGTTTTAAAAAATACGAGCAATGTGGGTGACTCAATCCAAACATCGAGAGAGGCACACCTGACATGTCCATGCTCTTGTTGAGGAAGTTTCAGGCTCCCTACACTGCAAAGTCAACACACCCTGTTACCTACAGCTGGTGTAGGGCCAGTCTCCATTTCCATAAGGGAAATAAATAATCAACCAGTGCTTCCCAGTGTGAAATAAGCTCTGAAACCTATCTTTCATGAAATAATACCTGCTTTAAATTAAAATAATTCCACCCCTCACCCCCAACCCTGACATCCAGTGGAGCCTCTGCAGATGGAAGTCTAGCCAAAGTTTTGCCGAGGATTAGATCAATTCCAGCAGCAGCTGTAACAGACACATGTCAAATCCCGACTGACCTGAATTTTTCCTCAAAGATTAATCCTTCGACCACTGTTGGCTTTAACTCATTGATGGGTGGATCATGTCCTTTGTAAGTTCTACATTTGCAGCTTCCAGACTCTTCCATGCATTCTCACTTGTGTGTGAAGTTACCTGTTTGTGCCAGACCCACGGATAGAAATCCCATCCTCTGGTTCTTCCTCATAAGTCTTACATAGGTTTTTTTGGGTTTTAAGTGCAAACCATAGCTGGGTGTCAATTATGAAGCCAGCTATGGCTTATAGGGAAGGGCTGGAGCTGGGCCAGGGCAGGCTCAGATTGGATCTCAGGGGAAGGTTCTGCTTCCCCCAGAGGGTGCTGGGCACTGCCCAGGCTCCCCAGGGAATGGTCCCAGCCCCGAGGCTGCCAGAGCTCCAGGAGCGTTTGGGCACTGCTGCCAGGGATGCCCAGGCTGGGGTTGTTGGGGGGTCTGTGCACCCCAGGGGATGGACTGATGATCCCTGTGGGTCCCTCCCAGCTCAGGACAGTCTCTGAATTGCAGTACTGGCAGCCACAATTGCTGCTAAATCCCAACAGATACATTTTAAAGCAGGACGCCTGTTTAATTGTACAACTCTTATGGCTAATTTGCAGAACGAGCAATAATTAATTAAAAACAGGTGAGCAGGTAGGAAAGTAATTTCTCCTTTTTCTCAGATAACCCCCAATATTTAAGGTACAAAAATCCATTGGAGTTTCTGCACTAAACTCCAATAACACACCTATCCAAATTATCCCTTAAACTGGAGCAACTCAGCATAATTTGGGGAGGACTATTAGTGAGGAATATATTTCAGACTTAATTCCATTAGTTTAATAGTGTGTCACTGCGTTATTCGGCTCACAAACAAGCTGTTAGAGCAATGCCATCCCTTCTCCCAAGGAATTCATGCCTGTGTAATTAACTAAATCAACTGTAACACAGATGGCATCGCACGATCCAAAAGCACTTGATGGAAGCATTTTAAGCATGTTATTAACGTCCCTAAATAACTGTTTAATGCTACCTCTCCAACCCTCTTCGGCACCAACACACAACACAGCTGGATTTGAGGATGGAAAAGGCAGTATTTAATTGCTACACTCTTATAAAAGACTTTCAGTTCTTGGATTTATTCAATTTATAAACGAGCTTGAAAAATAGCAGACTCAACAGTGGCAACAAAACCACTGTGCTTTAGATTTCAGAATTAAGGTTAATTTCCAGACTGACTCATCATCATTAAATTCAGCTGTGAGGAACTGGGCAGCAGGACAAGACTGAGGGGAGAAGGAACCTTTCTTTAGGCTGACCAGGAGAAATTACATTCCTATTTGACAGTGTGTTTTATTTCTCAGGAGGTGTGTGCCCAGCTCTAAATCAATATAAAAATTGACATTTCACAGCAACAGACAAGAATTTGAATGGAAAGTCGATTAATCTCCCAAATGCAAACAGTTGGGAGATGTCCATCAGGCTCTAGTGAAAAGCTGTTCCTACAGCCTGGAAAACTGAGGATCAGATTATTTCAAACCTGTATTTTATTACTAAATATCCTGCTTTAAATAACCTTTTTGTGACACTTGCTGCAAGTCTCCTCCCTGATGCCAGCCCAGCTCTGCCCTGTTACTGATCAGCAAACGTGATGCTCCTTGGCTCAGAAACACCTTAATAAACAGAAATAAACAATACCCATCAATAACCATAACTGCTGATTTAGAAAGAAAGCAGAAGCATGCCCAGGCTAGCGGAGGGGTTGGAGATGTGTGGGGAGGGGTGGTACCCACCGGGGGTGGCAGTGCCAGGGACTAACACCATTCCTCTCCCACCAGCATCCGCCGGGCGCGGCAGGGGCTGGCAGGAACAGCTCTCATGGGATCAGGTGTGAGCCCTCCAGAGTGCTCTCAGCTCGGAAGATGGTCCCTGGGGATGATCAAGAGAGCTTTAGGTACATCCTGGGGGCAGGGAGATCTGTATTAGAGCAAATGAGACACTGTGCTGCCTCACCAGCTCGAGCTTCTGGCACAGATGTTGTTGGGGAAGGTAAAGAGAGAGACCTAATCCAGAGATGGCAAACGAGTCAGAACACATAAATGTTCAAATGGGATGCAGGAGCAGCCACAGCTTCTCTGGGCACCCTGTGCCAGGGTCTCACCACCCTCACAGAGAAAGATTCCTTCCCAATATCCCACCTAACCCCGCCCTCTGGCAGTGGGGAGCCATTCCCCCTTCTGTCACTCTCCAGCTCTTTTGGAGCCCCTTTAGGCCCTGGCTAAATAAATATTTCTAACTATAAAGAAAAGATCCATTATAAAAAGGATTTTACAACAAAAGCAGTCCCTGGAAGAAGATTGAATAAAATCCTAAAAGCAAAATGTCCTCCCAGATGATGAACCAGAAACCCTGACCAACCTGGCAAAACAAAGCTCGTGTTTCCCAGAGGAGAGGCAGAGCTACAGGTGGGAAGGAAAAGGCTGCAGGCATAGGGGAAAGTGCTCAGAGAGGAGTGGGAAGCGCTGGTGTGGCATGAGCCCAACCCTGTGCCCACGGAGGTATTGAGGCAGGGTCCCCCAGGTCCCCCAGCCACGGAGGTGACCCCGTGCTGCTGCCCTTGGCCAGGGGAGCTCTGCCAGGAGGGCTCTGCACGCAACACATGCACAGGCTGAGGACTTTGCAGCTGTAATCAGATTTTTTAAAGCTGATTTGATGTGAAATGCTGCATGAACCTTTGGAGTCAATTTGCCTGGCATGCAGATCCCACTTCCCTGCAGTTTCACTGCACGGATCAGTAGGAGGGTTTAAGGTCTCCTTGCACCATGGCAGACCCAGAGCTGAGGAGGAAGAAAAGGCTGTTTCACCCTCACTTTAACACTTGAAGTCAGAGGATCCCAGGCTGAACAAGCTGCCCAGGGAAGCTGTGGCTGCCCCATCCAAGAGGCTGATGGGGCTTGGAGCAGCCTGGCACAGTGGAAGGTGTCCCTGCTGATGGCAGGGGTGAAACTGGATGGGCTTTAAGGTCCCTTCCAACCAAACCATTCTGGATTCTGTGATCCATTTCTCTGGGAAAATCTTATTTTCAACACAAGAGCTTTATAACCTTTTTTAACCAACACTGACAACAAATAAGAAAGAAGAAAAAAAAGGGGGAAAGAGGAACTTCAGCAGCTGCTTCTGCTTGTGCTCTCTACTGGGTCACTAAAATTGACTTCCTGGAGTTCACCTCGGAGCCAAGTGACTCATGCCCCAGTGCCATCTCCTGGCTGATGCCCCCTCTCAGGAAAACCCCTCCCCTGAGGAATCTCTATCTCTGGGACTTGTGCAGATGATCAGGAAAAGCACTGGTCCTGCTTTTCTGCGTGAAATGTGCTACATAATGAACCAGGAAAACATTCCCACCATCTCCATTTACAGGCAGAGAAGCTCCAGAGGAGCCCATTCCTAGCTACTGGGTTAGTGTGGCAGCTGGGTAATCTGGGATTTGAGTTCAGGGCTCTCCAATCTTTTAGCCTTCTGCATCTCCTCCTCCAGGGAAAGCAGCTTCTCACACGGGCCGCACTGTGCCGATGCTCAGCTCGCGTCCATCTGGCTCCCGAGCATCTGGGAGCGCAGGCACCAGGCTCTGCCTGCAGCCAGGATGCCTCAGGGCTCCAGGAACGCTTCCTGCTGGGTCTGTCCCACCGGCCAGGCTGTTCTCCAGGCTGCTGAGGGTGGAACTGCAGCCCTGCAGAGCTCTGCGTGCCTGGAGGGGCAGCAGCAGGAGCAGCAGGAGCTGGGGCTGCTCTGCTCTGGGTAACCTGAGCTCGGGAGCTTTAATGGAAACCACACAGATTCCTTTGGGTCACTGCAGCCACGAGAGAAGCCCATGCCCAGGGAGCCCCTGGCCAGCCAGCCAGAGACTGCTAGCAGGCCAAGGGGGGGAAAGGGGGACTGTGCTTGGGGCAGCAGAGTGACCTCAAAGCATCCTGGCTCCCAGCGGTGATGGGAGGTGAGAATGGAAATCTGGATCTCAGTTTCACAAGGACTCCTGTAATTAACTGCTCAAGAGCTGTGGAATCACAGAACAGGCTGAGCTGGATGGGGCCCATGGGGATCATCGAGTCCAGCTCCCAGCCAGCACAGGGCACCCCAACAATCTCGCCCTGTGCCTGAGAAAAGTGAGCAATGCCATGGGTAAGAAACTCCAGCCACAGATGGGGGATCAAAACAAAGGAGTTACTACTACAGGGAGGAGATTTCCATCTGTGAGCTCCAAGGCTCAGAGCTAGGGCTGGCACTGTTTGATGTTCTGGTGACCTGTAAAGAGGAAGGGGCAGGACACAAAAACCTGCTGATAACAGAGGATTATGTAGGTCAATCAGGAGAGAGGACAAGGCAGGCAAAAGGAAGAAAAAATAAAACAATAACCTCAAACTAGAAAAAATAGGTAACTTAGCAACATGAAACTCAATCCTTGAAAGTACAAGATAATCTACATTTAAAAATACAATCTGATATATCCTGCACACGGAGATTTAGAAGGAAAGATCAAGTCATCACTGAGGACATCTGTTGTGCACACAGCAATGTAAATAAGGTATTACAGTGGCAGGAGATGTGAAAGCAGAGGAAAAACATTATGATGCTGCAGAAAGCTAAATGGTAGGCACTCATTGATCCACCCAAATTCTCCTAAATGAAATGTAATAGGTGTGACCAGGTAACAAAAGAGTCAGGATCTGTGATTTTTTGGAAGGGACATTGAACAGGAAGTTATTAAATGACTAATACTGTGTAGGTGAAAAGGATGTTTCAGTTACTTTTTCAGACAAATGCAAGAACAAGAAACCACCCTGTGGGCACTGGCAGGAAATGAGATTAGTTTTCCGGTGGAAAGATGAATCTTCCACTTGGGATCACAAACTCTGGGAGCAGTTGCCCATTGTTCCACTGCTCCTGGTGGTCAACACTGTTGGCCAGGTAGAACAGGGGAGGAAAAGGCTCGAGCTGAGTGCCTGGTGCAGCTCCCAGAGCAGCCAGCCCCAAAAGCAGCCAGCACAGGTCAGCCCTTCCAGCCCAGCCCACGCCATCCCCCCTGACCTGCAGCGGGCAGGGCAGGCTGGCTGCCAGGCCAGACACAGCCAGGGCTCTGCTCTCTGCCTTTGGGGGAGAGTAATGTCCTTCTCATCCATTTATTTCTGTATTGAAGTCACAGATCCTTCTTTGGCCTTGCTTTGTGCAAAGCCAGTGGAACAGGACAGACACAGCCTGGGACAGCCCTGCCGGGCCAGGAGGAGAGGGAAGGAGCCCAGAGGCTCAGGAATGGGGCAAGGGGCTGGGAGGAGAGCCCCCAGCTGAATTCCTCAGGATGAGAGCAAGCAGCCTCAAGGTGCACCAGGGGAGGTTGAGGTTGGAGATCAGGGAAAATTTCTACACAGGAAGAGTTGTTCAGTCCTACCCAGGACTGGGATTCTATGATGGAGTCACCATCCCTGGAAATATTCCAAAAATGCAGATGGGGCACTTAGGGACACGGTTTAGAGGTGAACATGAAGGTGGGTCAAAAGTTGGATTTTATGATCTTCAAGGGTTTCTATAACCTTATAAATTCTGTGATTCTGTGATTGCATGATTCTGCTCCATCCCTCAGGGATGTCAGCTCAGGCCACAGTGACCTGCAGGGGTCAGGCAGCTGGAGGTGAGCTGATTACCCATGGATCAGCAACATCACAGCTCCTAAAGATACAGAAGTTTTCTTAACTTTTAAAAAGATTACTTAAAAGTAGATGGAAAACATGTCTAACAATCATAAAAACTTCAGATTTGCTTTAAATAACAAATCTGCAATTGAAACGACCACAGATACATTGGAAACGGCAGCCCAAGAGCATTTTCCTGTCTAGATAAAACATATCTTGGCAGCATTTCAACACAACTAGAATTACTTTCAAGTGTCGAATGCTCCATTTTACCGGTGCTCAGGAAACGCTCCTGTGTCCCTGTCCTACCTGCAGCCTGTCTGCTGCAAGGGAACCCTCCTGTCTTTCCTTCAGCAATCCCAGCGCCCTCCTCCCTGCACAAATTCCTCCGGATTTGACACCCAGGCCTGTGCACTTGAGCACAGATAAAAAAGCTTCAGAAAACAACCAACCTGGGATTGTGCATCTGAACCAGGGTACAGAGGTACAAACGGAGCTGTTCAACTCCAGCAGAAAAACCGCGGTGCAGAGCCCGGAGAAGCCCCAGGCCTTGGCTGCAGAGAGGTTTTGTAGCCAGCCGGGGAACAGGGAGAGCTCCGGCACAGCGGCTCCGGCAGAGCATCGGCCGGGAAACAGGGAGAGAAGCTCCGGCAGAGCGGCTCCAGCACAGCATCGGCCGGGGAACAGGGAGAGCAGCTCCGGCAGAGCAGCTCCGGCAGAGCATCGGCCGGGAAACAGGGAGAGAAGCTCCGGCAGAGCGGCTCCAGCACAGCATCGGCCGGGGAACAGGGAGAGCAGCTCCGGCAGAGCAGCTCCGGCACAGCGGCCCCGGCACAGCATCGGCCGTGCTGCTGCGGCTGCGGGAGGGAGCTCCATGCCTGCCCCGGCACCGGCGGCACACCTGGCCCTGGCAGCGGCTCTGCGGCCCCTCCGTGTGCTGCCAGCCTGCGGGAAGGGCTCGGGCCGTGCCCGGGACGCGGCAGGGGCAGCGCCGCAGCCCCGCAGGTGCCACCGCAGTGCCCTCCGTGCCCCCGGCGGGGCTGCCCCGGGATGTGCCCGGCATCTGCCTCGGCACAGCCATCCACCCCCACCCTGCGAGCCACGAATCCACCGCACGTTCCCGCAGACGGAATTAAACTTACAGAGCACTTTAATGAGATTTTTAAAAAATCATTTCAGGCGCGAAAAGCACCTGGGCAGGACCCTGGACAGCCTCTGCTCACCTCTGCTCCAACTCCAGCAGCGCGGAGCCTCCCGGCTTGTCACGGCTCCAGCTCCGAGGGGCTGTGACTCAGCAAACGGAGCAGCTTTTTATTTTTCAGATGGAACTTACCAAACCGTGCCAATATTACGGGGAGGATCTGCTTCCTGGATCCACTGCTCTGCCAGCCTCTCCCGAGGTATTTCCACTGAACCCTCCCCATCTGGTTACGTTACGACAACAGGAAACGGTTTCTTGGGGGAAAAAAATCAAATGCAGAGCCTGCGTGGGAACCGGGCTGGGCGAGCAAGGGAAGACTCCCAGCCTCTACCTGCACTGGATTGAAAAGCAAAGGTGACGTCTCATTGCTAACCTGGGAGTTCGGCTGCTCCGAGCCGGACATGCTGAGATCTGTGAGTGCTTGTGCTGAGCCGGAGCTCGGAACGGGAGCCCCAGACTGAGCATCCCCTGCCCGAGGAGCCTCTGTCCGAGGTTCTGCTCCAGCATCCCCTGCCCGAGCATCCCCTGCCCGATCAGCCCCTGCTCGAGGTTCTGCTCCAGGAGCCCCAGCCCGAGCATCCCCTGCCCGAGGAGCCCCTGCCCGAGGTTCTGCCCCAGGAGCCCCAGACCGATCAGCCCCAGCCCGAGGAGCCCCAGCTCGAGCATCCCCTGCCCGAGCATCCCCAGCCCGAGTATCCCCTGCCCGAGCATCCCCTGCCCGAGCATCCCCAGCCCGAGGAGCCCCAGCTCGAGCATCCCCTGCCCGAGCATCCCCAGCCCGAGTATCCCCTGCCCGAGCATCCCCTGCCCGAGCATCCCCAGCCCGAGGAGCCCCAGCTCGAGCATCCCCTGCCCGAGCATCCCCAGCCCGAGTATCCCCTGCCCGAGCATCCCCTGCCCGAGCATCCCCAGCCCGAGGAGCCCCAGCTCGAGCATCCCCTGCCCGAGCATCCCCAGCCCGAGTATCCCCTGCCCGAGCATCCCCTGCCCGAGCATCCCCAGCCCGAGGAGCCCCAGCTCGAGCATCCCCTGCCCGAGCATCCCCAGCCCGAGTATCCCCTGCCCGAGCATCCCCTGCCCGAGCATCCCCAGCCCGAGGAGCCCCAGCTCGAGCATCCCCTGCCCGAGCATCCCCAGCCCGAGTATCCCCTGCCCGAGCATCCCCTGCCCGAGCATCCCCAGCCCGAGGAGCCCCAGCTCGAGCATCCCCTGCCCGAGCATCCCCAGCCCGAGCAGCCCCAGCCCGAGCAGCCCCTGCCCCAGCAGGTATGCATGAGGCTGCTGCCCGGCTGGCTCTGGACCATGGGCCTGACCCTACTGCCTCCCCTGGCTCTGCACTGCCCACAGCACGGAGGAACAGCCCAGGGAACCTCTGAGGGAAGCTCCAGCGAGTTGTGAAGGATGAGATCTCCCTCTGTGAGGCTGAGCCTGCCTGGGCATGCAGAACCACAGGTACAGGGCATGACCCAGCTGGGCAACCTGCAGCTGCCACTGGCACTGAACGCCAACAGCTCAGCAACCCATGCTGATCCACACTATGAAATTGCCAGCCTGTCCCAGTGTAAGCCCCAAGCTCTAACACCACCCGGCACGTGTGCAGGTGTCTCCAGAAGTGCTGCACCCACAGCTCCAGGCCCAGCAATCCGGGCTGGACACACGGACACTGCCCTGTCCCTGCTCACCCCTGCCCTGCCCTTGGAATTTGTGACCATGAGAAAGGTGAATGATCTGCCTGTTCCTACAGAGAGGGAAAGCTGGAAGTTACCTCCAGAATGATGCAACCAGAAGCACTCCAGAATCCAGCCTGTGACAAATTAGCAAACACGTCCTTTAATTACAGAAAGCTTTTCCCTTCGATTTTTTAATTAGAAGCAAGAATGCAGATGCCATTTACATAAAAGGACTGTCTTGTTTTCCTTCCTGTGCTGGCACCACTGAATCCCAAACACATCCTGCAAATTTCCATGGATTTAACAAAGTCCTCAAGGTTACAAAGCTTCTGGCCATCAGGTTTTGAGATACAGGGTGCTTCAGCAGCAGCCAAAAGTTTGTGCAGAAGAGATACAGAAGACATACATATAGAAGAGATACAAACAGAATTCTGACATCTCTGCAGACATAAATCTGTTTAAACCACTAAAATATTAAAAAACATCAGGTACAGTTTTCAGGTGTGAGCCAAAGAACAGCATCTTCTTTAAGGAGAGAAATACAAGGTGCAGTTGAGATTCTTAGAATGGATTCAATGAGTGAATGAGTAAGAAAGCAGAAGAATGAAATTTTCATGTCACGCAGGAGACAGGAGGTGAATACTTGAATAAAAAAATAATAAAAACAGAAAAAAGAAATCAATATTAGCCTGAAGCACTAGAGAATCCCAATTTAAAAGAGCCTCTAAACCCCCAGGAGACCACGGCTGGCTGTCCTCCTGCTGCCAGAGCTACTGCTCACAGCAGCTCCAGCCACTGGCCTGGCTTCAAAGGGATGGGAGGCATCAGCCCAGACCCCCCCCAAGGAGAGGATCCACCAGACTCTCCCTAATTACACACCAGCAACGCCTCTGGGAGCGGGGAGACAGACCTGAGGAAAGGCTGTAACCTCTCCATCTCAAACGCAGCCATTTCTTTCAGCAGTCTGACTCTTGTATTTGTTATATCCTTAAAATCCCAGATTGATTTGGGTTGAAGAAGAACCTAAAGCTCTGCTCACCCCATCCCTGCCATGGCAGGGACACCTTCCACTGCCCCAGGTTGTTCCAAGCCCTGTCCAACCCATGGACACTTCCAACCCATGCCACGGGCTGGGAACCTTCCAGTGGAGTAGGAAATAAACCGGAGGGAAAGGAAATGAAATATGCTGTGTTGAGCTGAACAGACACTTTCAGTGCTCAGAGTTTGCCCTGTCCTGCCCTGCTCCCCTTTCCCCCCAGGGTGAGGCCTCTCCCCGGGGCGGATCCGAGAGGCCTCGCTCGGTCCCTGCACAGCCACACCACTCCTCTCCTAACTGGATTAAGGAAAACACGACTTTCTTCGCTGGCAAACGGGCTTGTAGCCAAACAGATTTTGAAAACAAATATATCCTCAGGAGCAACTTCCCCAGGCAGCAGCTCCGGAGCCGAGCGCAGCTCCTGGCAGCCGCTGCCGTTGCCATGGAGGCCATACCCGCTCTTCTTCTGCCTTTCCTTTTCCTTTTTTTAAAAAATGGGGAATAACTGCTGCAGATCAGCAACTGAGATTTCCAGTGAGCTCTCACAGGCTGCAGGCACAAGGCAATATCTGACACACAGGATCTCAGAATCATTTATGTTGGGAAAGAAGTCCAAGAGCATCGAGTAGAACCTGTGCTCAAGCCCCACCTTGTCCCCAGCCCAGGGCACTGAGTGCCACATCCAGGCCCTCCCTGGACACCTCCAGGGATGGGCACTCCACCACCTCACACAGATATTGTGGCGAACTTTGCTGCCTGGAGCATTTTTTCGTGATGGATTTATTTCTCAATCATTTTAGTCAAAACATTCAGATGAAAAATCGAGATGCTGTCAAAAATGAAACTGAAATGTTTTAGAATGGCATTTGAATTTTTAGAAGCACTTATGTTTAATTAAAATCAAGAATTTTAAAGCCCTGTTTTGAAACTGGAGCCCCTCTGCCATGGAGCCAGGCTGGGAGAGCTGGGGGTGATCTCCTGGAGAGGAGAAGGCTCCAGGGAGAGCTCAGAGCTCCTTGCAGGGCCTGAAGGAGCTCCAGGAGAGCTGGAGAGGGACTGGGGACAAGGCATGGAGGGACAGGACACAGGGAATGGCTTTAAACGGAAGGAGGGGAGATTTAGATTGGATATTGGGAAGGAATTGTTCCCTGGGAGGGTGGGCAGGCCCTGGCACAGGGTGCCCAGAGCAGCTGTGGCTGCCCCTGGATCCCTGGCAGTGCCCAAGACCAGGTTGGACACTGGGGCTGGGAGCAGCCTGGCACAGTGGGAGGTGTCCCTGCCATGGCAGATGGGTGGCACTGGATGGGATTTAAGGTCAACTCTGAGGAAAGTTCCTTACTCAGCCAGGAAGGAGGATGGGGTTTTTCTGCTGTTGCCAAAGAGAAGGGAGCTATAAATGTTGTTCTTTCTCCTTTATCATCTCTGATGACTTAGCAGCATATGCTAAAAATAATTTTAATGCTTCACCTTCAAAGTCGATGTGTTGCAGTTTTTTAAAAAAACCAAAACAAATCCTATATCCCAGCAAGAATATTACAAATATTTCAGGATCCAAATGAAACTTTCTGAAGAGGTTCTGCAAGGCTGCCAAGTGTGACATTTCACACAGAGCTTTTCTCTCTGAGCTCCCTCTCAGCCCTCTGCTCACGAGGAGACAACAATTGTGAGAGTGACACATTTCTGAGAGCAGGCTGACTTTGAGTGCTCAGCACTCACCGCACTAAGGAATGTTTGGGCGTCAGTGACCTGGACCTGTTAGGGGCTGGAGAGGAAATGACACAAGATTCTGATCTCCAGGGGAAAGTTTGGCCCATTCAGGTTTTCACTTCACATTTCTGATGTTCAGTATGGCTTTATTGTGAGCAGTGGGCAGGACACAACCCAGAGCCAGAAATGGGTTTGAGAATCCATGTGAAAACACAACAGCAATGAAATAACAACTGGTGTAACAAATGACTCCCACCAGTCCTGCATGGCTGATGGCCTACATTTAGATGCAACAAAACTGATTTGGGTGATAAAGAACATGAAATAACATCTCAAAAAATTTTACTCCAAGTGAGTCAAGCTAGCTTGGAATTCAGAACTCCAGGGAAACTGGAGGGACCTAAGCTTGCACGCATGTTACTTTAAATAGAGGAGTCTCATTAATATGAAATAAGCAGGTATGAAATGATGTTCCTACAGCCATAAGTACAGCACTCCTCAGTAAGCCTGGATCACCCCAGTCACAGCCAGCACTACACAGCCCAGTGCACCATCCAAGCACTAAAGATTATCTTGACAGGACACTCAAGGGCAAAATGCTCCCTGGTACCCCAGGGAACAATGCCTTGAGGCTACTGCTGCTTGTGTTTACACACCCAGGAGCAGGGCCCTGACCCACAACATTAAATATCCATAAATATTTGTTCAAAGTTCACTCCTTAATTAATCAGCTCACGCTCAGCCCACACTATGCTTTGTCCAAGGCTCACCTGAGCCAGGAGCACGGTCAGAGCCAGCTGGGCCAGGGGCTCACCCTGCAGGGACCTGTGTCACACCTGCACAGCAGCTCCACACTCACAGGACCCCTGCGTGTCACTAACAGCAAGAACCAGGGAATTGGTCAGCTTGGAAAGCTCTCTGAGGCCATCCAACTGTTCCAGCAGCACTGCCACGGTCAGTGACCGTGTCCCCGAGTGCCACATTCTCAGGGCTGTTAAATCCCCCCAGGAATTTAATCATGGGGCCCTTATCTCCCACCCAGAGCTACTGCGAGGAATTCCCTGGAAACAGGGAATTTCAAGAAGTGCTAAAGAGCAGAAGGAGCTGAGGCAATGGAAAGCTGAAGTGCTCACCTGAGGGCTGGCCAGGGGCAGGAGCAGTTCACCATTCCCCAGGCAGGGTTCATCAGTAACTGAATCACTCAGTGTCATTTAGTGCTGCTACACAACAATACCTTCAAACTCTGTCCCAAAGATGCAGCTGCTGTTTTAACAAGCCCTTGGATCTTTGCTGCCTACCTTTCACTCCTGATTTGGAGATGTGTGAGTACATCCCTGCCTGTGCAGACACTCCTTCCCGGGAGCTACGTCTGCTCCGGAGCTCACTAACACTCCTTGATACCCCTGTGCTGATTGACATGGAAATAGAAGCAGAAAAGGAAAGATTTGTGCCTGTATAATACTCTTCAGTCTCAAATTCAGTTGTTGACTGGCTTATTTTTAAACGACAGCAACGATATTTTTAGCAGAGACTTATTTCTCTTTAGTTTCACATGTTTATGCAGAACACAGAACCAACAACTTGTGCCCTTCATGTAACTCCTACTGCTCTTACAGTAAAACATATCCAAACTTCAGCTCAGCCCTTGGAAGGAAAAAGAATCCTCACACCATAATGGCAAGGAATTTACAAGGAAAGGAGAAGAAAAAAAGCTTTACACTAAGACTTTTCCCCCCAACATATATGAGGCCTTTACTGAGCTTCACATTGTGCAACAGCAGAGCTCCCTCAGGGTGTTCCAAGGGGTTTGTTCACATTGTTGGGATGTGCCACTTCTGTCAACATCAGACTGAGTCTGACCATCTCCTGCCATCCAGGCTGGACAGGGCTTGGAGCAACCAGGGCTAGTGGAAGGTGTCCCTGCCCATGGCAGGGGTGGAATCAGCTGAGCTTTAAGGTCCCTTCCCACTCAAACCAGTTTGGGATCCTGCTGGTCACTGGGCACTGCTGAAGAAACCAATTTCACACACTCCCATTTCATACTTTCCCTTTGAGCAAACAAAATGATAAAAAAACCACCCCCAAAACACCAAAAACCAGCTTTGAGGGAAAAAGACCATATTTATATTTGTCTGTTCCTGCTCTTGATACTAACTCTGACACCAGCCTTAGTGACTCTCCCCATCCCTCTCCTCCTGCTTTTCCTGTCTCAACATCCATATCCAACTCTCATTTCCTGCTGGACAGCTCCAGGAAGGCATCAAACATCTCCATCTTTTCCATTCCTCTTCAAATCCATGATACATCCTATTTGCTGCATTGTTTCTCCACTATGTTTTTTTACTTGATCTGTGGTTGTAAAGCCTTCTCAGGCCAAACCCGTAAGTCAGTCCTAGGACACACACTAATATTTTAGTAAGAGGGGAATTAAAAAAAAATTTCCAGACCAAAGAAAGCAAAAAATTACCTTTGTTTAGAAAGTGTTGCCTGGCAGAGCTCCCTCAGCCGGGAACCAGGTCAGGCTGCTGGGTGACTGACAGGTAACAAGGGGCACCTGCCAGCTCCTTTAACTCCTGCTAAGCCTGAGTGTGTCCTAAGGGAATAAAACCTAATGAGATTCCCTTCCACTGCAACTTTGCGAACCAGCAAAGTTCAGAGCTTTGGCAGTGCTGGTTTTGTCCCTATAAACTGGGATCAGCAATATGTGGAATTGGAATTTCTGCATGTGCAAATCCAGGAACCAGCTGTGTACTCAGGAAAGGAGAGAAAACGAAGCCCAAAGACAACTCTTTGTTCCAAAGGCTTGTTTTGATTTATCTCTGAGTGTGCTGCTAAATCACAGAATTGTGGAATTGTTACGGCTGCAAAGACCTCTGAGATCACCAAGTTCAAATGGTGAACAGCCAAGGCCACCACTAACCATGTCCTCAAGTGCCACATCCACACACTTCTGGAACAGCTCCTGCTGAGCCCCTTTCCCAGGAGCCTGTTTCCCCGGGGGTGGCAGGGCAGGGGCAGAGCAGCTGGGCTGTGATGGGGCTGTGGGTGCTCCCCGAGCAGCAGCCAGAGGGGCCTCGCATGGAACACCAAGCAAAGGGCAGACACAAGGCAAAGGTGGAAGTGCCAAACTGCACATGGAATCCTCCCAGAGGCAGCACAAACAACAAATGGTTCCTCCGGAGTGCCAAGGCTGCTGCAGCCCCCGGGGCCAGCACTGCAAGGGGAACCTCCCGCAGATGCTCCGAGCTCTTCCCACCACAGCTCTGGGAAGTACCAGGGCTACACACCCAACATCCATCCCACTGCCCTCAGCGATGGCTGGGAACGTGGAGAGCTCAGCCAGGGAAGAGTTGGGATCCACCAGTACAGCAAGTTTTTAATTAGTCATGAGTAGCCACACTAGAAATTCCAAAAGCGTTTTGATTGGAGAGAAAGGGCTTTAACCACAGCAGGCATTATCTGGGATAGAACAGATAAATGCTGACCATTAAGTCAGTGTGTTTTCCAGTTGCTTATTATACTACACATCAAGCAAATAAATTTTCCTTCAAGGCCATTCCATTGTATCATAAACAAGTGTCACAAGCCCAAACACAATACCCAGCGCTCAGAGGGGACAACCAGCACAACAGGGAACGTCGACAGTGACACTGAGAACAAGCACAACAGCCCTGAGAGCACACAAATCAACGCTGTGAGCAGTGACCATTGCCCTGATCTAATGAATGCTGATAACAAACTTAACACAGCCCGGTCAAATCTCGTGGTTTCTCAACCTTTTGTGCCTCATGTTGGGTAAAACCTGGATGGTTACAGGAATGGGATGAGCTTTAAGGACCTTGCCATCCCAAGCAGCCCACGGTTCCATGATCCCATCTCAGGGAGGGTGGGAGAGCTGAGGGGCCCCAGGCCTCGCCCGAAGCCCAGCCTGCAGCTCCTCCCCGGGCATCAGGGCCTCCAGGCTGGGCCAGCTGGGCTGGAGCCACCAACAGGGGAAAACGAGAGCCACAAACATGAGGGAAGGGGATAGGAAAGACACCTTCTGCAGCTTAAAGTGACTCTTCCTAAGAGTCCCTGTTTGTACATGACCTTGTCAAGGTCGAATGACCACGGCACCAGTGCAATAGCTCAGACCCCAGGATCTCTCCTGGATTTAAGGAAAGCCAAGATTCCACACCCTGCTGCTGGCCTGTGTGTTTGAGGAAACCTATTTATCCTCCAGGCATTCTCTCAAGCCTTTCCCAACTCTCTCTCCTCAGGCACTGCCTCTGCTCCACAGATGAAATCCATTGAACCTCATCTCGATTCTGCACCAGCAGTGAACAACAAATCCCTGCTCACGTGTGCCTGGGAATAACTGTGGGTCTGCACAGGACTGGAGAGATTTTCCCACCTCTACCAGGATGTCATTTTCCATTAGAATCACTTCTACAGAACTCTACTCAATTCCTGAGACCTCTGGGGGTTCATTTGTGCATGGCGCATTTGACTGTAATTGGCAAAGGAAAATCAGGTGTTACCTTTCCAGGTTAAATGATTGGTAGAAGTGGATTAGCATTTTGCCACTGATATCAGCCATCACTGGAAGCTCTGGGGACAAGGAGGCTCCCTTTTCCTCTGCATGCAGGTACACACCCCTGGCCCTGTGGGCAAATAAAGGCAGGATCCCAGGAGCGATTTCATTCGGGTTTCTGAAGTACTGGCTAATATTTGTCTGCTTTTACCATAACATATCTTCATACAAATGCTGTTATGTGTCTTAAAATTCTTCAGTCCTGTTAGAGTCTTGCTCCCAGAGTGGTTGGATGGGTTCAAATCCTACATACCAATCAACAGGGATGTGTAAAATTTTCAGGACTTGCTTTTTAAATTATTTTTCCATTTAAGCTGAGCCTCTGATCCTGATCACACATGAAGAGCTGCAGCACAGAAGGTGACAAGCTGAGAACACATGTTTTAAGGGAAAATGTTAAAGATCATTATTTAAAAGCCTTCACTTGTTAACATTCATTTGCTGATGCTACTTTGAATTCAAGCCATCTGCAATAAAAAGTAATATTTTAGAGATGCATTTTAGGGAAAAAAACGCGAAGCAAAGTTTTACTCTTCATGTAAACTGACAGTGCACTGGGAAACTTGGTGAAACTTCGCCACGTGGGAGGTGTTGACAACTGAGCATATACCAAGGGAAGGATTTACAGGCACACAGTTCCACAAATATATCCCAGACTGGTATTTGTCAAGACAACCCATGAGCCTTCAGCACATTCTTTAAAGCCTTATTCAAGTGGGGTGTTATTTTCTCCATCAGGGCCCTGGTGACAAATGCACCTTCCTCTGGTCAGGCCGTTCTCATGCTGGTGCCATTGGCCTTTTAATCACCACTACAAACACTTCAGTTTCTACCAGGCTGATATTTGCAGGTGAGGAACACGGAATTATGAGTCAGAAAGACGCCAAGAGCCAACACAAACCAGACAGAAATTCCATTGCAAAGTAAAGTAACCAGCCAGTCCCTGAGAAGCTTGCAGTTCCTGAGCATATGTTAAGCACCCAGCAAGCCCTTACACAAGGAGAGGAGCCCAAGTGCAGAGAGGTAGCAGGTTAAGGATGCTGCATGGCAGCTGAGAGCCCAGGCTGACAGCTGCGAGTCTCTCCTGCCATCAAATTATTATTTTGTACTACACACATTCCTCTGGATGCATCACAATATGAGAAATAGCAGGCAAAAGTCAACCCGACTCCAATGTGTTTTCTAATTTCTGTCTGCATTTTTAACAGTGTCAGTAGAGGCAACCCATGAACTGAACGGAAAAGGAATCTGGATGAGATAAATTACATTTAAAATTACTGAGGGAGCAAGCAGCTGAGAAAGAAAAATAAAATAACTTTCTTTCTTTTAGGTTAAATAGCACAGAATAGAATCAACAGCTCAGACTGGTTTGGGTTATGAGGGACCTTAAAGCTCATCCCATCCCACCCCCTACCATGGACAGGGACACCTGCCACTGTGCCAGCCTGCTCCAAGCCCTGTCCAGCCTGGCCTTGGACACGTCCAGGAATGGGAGCCTGATTTCCCGATGAGAACAGGATTGTCATGGGAAGCAGTTCTGAGACACGCAGTGCATGGAGTTCAGCAAACAGGAAATGCCCGAATCAGTTCCTCGGTGAGCACAGAGACAGATTATTTGTCACAGAGATTCATCAGGGCGTGGACTACCCCAAACACCAACATCGACAGCCACCGAGGAGATTCAGCAGCAATCACTGACCTGGCATTTCAACTGCATCACACACGACAGAGACTCCATAAAATCCTGAGGAATAAACGGAGCAGGAAGGTGCAGCTGGGCCCCAGTGCCAGGCAGAGCCATCCCCTTCCTGGCATCCGAGAGCAAAGCTTTGCAAATCAGAGCCATGGCTACAACCACACCGAAGGGAGAAGGGGGGGAAATAACCTCAAACACAGAATGCCAAACAACACATTTGAAAATGGAGCCCACAAAGCCTTTAGGCAGCAGATGGGTCATGTGCAGCAAATCTGTCTGTCTATCACATATTACGTCCATATTTATAGATACATAACACAGGTAGGCACTGATTAATAAGCACAGGTAGGCACTAATTAAGGAGCATAGGTAGGCACTAATTAGGGAGCACAGGTAGGCACTAATTAAGGAGCACAGGTAGGCAGAAACGTCGCTCCCTCATGCCGCACACCGAGGGAGCACCAGTCCCTGCCTGCAGTGCACTTCAGATAAAACCTGTAGGCTGCTCAGGCAGACACATTTAAAGTGATTTTTACGATTCACACTGCAAAAGGCTAAAATATAATCCATCCCTGCTGCATATGCTTCTCTTTTCCCTCTCTGTCCTCTCAGCAGTGGGATCAGATGAGAAGTGATGCATCGATCGGTCCAGGGAAGCACTGAGAGGACAGAGAAGGAAAATAAAATATAATACACTAAAAACCCCCCAAGCGTAGAGAAAAATGTGCTCACCACGTATCCCCGATCCCCGAGCGGGGTCCGGCAGCGGAGGGGCTAAGGACAGGTTTCCCCGGCGGGTTGCGGGCTCCGGGCGCTCCGGGGCGCTGGGATGAGCTCGGCAGCCTCAGCCATTGCGGAGTCACTGCAGCTCCGGCAGCACGTCAGCAGCGCTCCCGGCTCCAGAGCCCTCCCTTCCCGAGCCACGGCGAGGATGCTGCTGGAAATCCGCTCCTCCAGCGCCCAGGGCCCCGCGCTCGGGAAGGATCGGCGTTCCCAGCTAGCGAGGAAGCCAAAGCTCTGCATCCAGCACGGCTGGGATCCGCACGGAGCTGCTCCTCCAGCAGGGCTGCACCGCTGGAACGGGCATGGAAGGATATGCGGATTTAAACCCAGCTACCAGCCTTTGCACTTGCTCCTAGCAAATGCGATGGGATCAAGTTGTAGAATCATGGAATCACAGAAACCCAGAAGGGTTTGGGTTGGAAGAGACCCCAAATCCCACCCAGTGCCACCCCTGCCATGGCAGGGACACCTCCCATTGTCCCAGGCTGCTCCCAGCCCCAATGTCCAGCCTGGCCTTGGGCACTGCCAGGGATCCAGGGGCAGCCACAGCTGCTCTGGGCACCCTGTGCCAGGGCCTGCCCACCCTCCCAGGGAACAATTCCTGCCCAGTATCCCACCCATCCCTGCCCTCTGGCACTGGGAAGCCATTCCCTGTGTCCTGTCCCTCCAGCCCTTGTCCCCAGTCCCTCTCCAGCTCTCCTGGAGCTCCTTTAGGCCCTGCCAGGGGCTCTGAGCTCTCCCTGGAGCCTTCTCTTCTCCAGGTGAGCACCCCCAGCTCTCCCAGCCTGGCTCCAGATCAGAGGGGCTCTCTGGACTCACTCCAGCAGGTCCATGTTCTATGGAAATCCACACCTGTGGAAGTGCAGGCATTGGGGTCTATCTCTTATGGGAGTGACATTCCTGGGTACCAGCATGCTCTGAAGTCGCGTGGGAGTGGTGGGAAGTTGGGAAAAGGTAGGTACTGTTCCAAAGCCCTGTAAGGCAGGAATGAGGAATAAAACACATGGATATAAAGCAGGTCTGTAACCCCCAGTGTGCTGTGTCCCACTATTCCTCATACCTGAGGCAATATCCCTTGTCAATATTCACACCTGCCCACTAAAAATTCCCCTTTCCATCAAAATGAATCACAAATACACATAAAATAAATGCATTTGGGTACAAGATACTTCTAACAGCCCCGCACCAAAAAGTTCTCTATGAGCAAAGAGGATATAGGGCATATTTGTTTGATTTTGTGTCTTCCTGACATGAGAAACAGTGAAGACTGGAAAGAAGACTGGGAACTGTTCCCAGTGTACATCCATGAACTGCTGACAGGAATTACAGAATGATCTGAGTGCAGGGCTGGGAAGCAGAAACCTCCCCTGGAGCAAGTCTCTGTTTTAGAAAGGAGGCTCTGGGGGGTTTTTCCCCTTAAACAATAGTTAAGTGTCTGGAACTTTCCATTGAAAAATCTTCATTTTCCCTCCATCCAAAGCTCACGACTGTGCAGGACAAGAAACATGTGACTGCTACCCAGATTCCTTAGAAACCTCTTCCTATGTCTGTGGATAACCAAAGCTGTGTTCCTCCTGCCTCTTCCCTGCTCGGTGGTTCCTTTATCCTTTGCCAAAGGGACATGTAGTGGCACTTGGAGACAGCAGGACTGGCTGTGGCTCTGAGAGCTGTGACAACAACGGCTTTGGGATAAATAAAACTATTTTCTATTTTTAGAGCTGAATTGCAACACTTTGTGGGAGTTTGTAAGCAAAACAAGTCACGTTGCAGGCAGTGTTGTAAGTGATCTAGAGCAAGAGCCCAGCAGTGGTTTGCATCACTTGAAGAATTGGGGTTTGTTTTTCAGCTGGCAAGTGCTCGGGACAAGCATTCCTCTGGCAGCTTCCATGGGCTGAGCTGTACAAAAATGGGGATGGACTTAAACTTGAAGTTAGTAAGTAAAAAAGAGCTGAAAGAGTTTTCACGCTCTGCTTTTCTGATTCACACTGGAAGTGGCCAGAGTTTCTTCCTCTGTAAGACTGGAAAGCAAACCAGCAGCAAACCCTGGTTTGTGCCCTTTTCAGCTGTGCCAGCACACGGTTCTGAGGTCACTGTGACACTGAGCAGCAGGGCAGGCAGGGATCACCCTGTGCAGCCACCACAGAAACAGGGCACAGAGCGTGCAGGGACTGCTGAGCAATGTGATAGACATGGCCCAGGACACTCAGCACAGCCCTGCCACGGCAGCAGCCCCACCACAGACAAGGCTTCTTTATTAACTCTACACACAGAACAAAACCACAGAATCAGAAAATCACAGAAGGGGTTGGGCTGGAAGGGACCTTAAAGCCCAAGCCATTCCAAGCCATGGGCAGGGACATCTTCCAGTGTCCCACCTCAACAGCCTGGGTAAGCAGGAGCAGCTCAGAAAGGACACGAGAGCAGCTGGGTGGTTAATGATGAACCTTATTCCAAGAAATGCACAGCATGAAACACACGTATGGTTCAATTTCCAGAGGCAGCCAGGAAGGTTAATGACCAACCCTCGGTGGGATGGAAACAGGGAATGCTCAGATTTCAGCAGGGTTTGAGACCTGTGTCTGCACAGGTGAGCAAAAGTCAGGGAATCACCGAATCCTTTGGATTAGAAAAGCCCTCCCAGCCCATCCAGTCCACCCTGTGCCCCATCCCCACCTCATCCCCAGAGCTCCGAGTGTCACCCCCAGGAATTCCTTGGACACCTCCAGGGATGGGCACTGCAAACCTCCCTGGGCAGCTCCACTCCCTGAGCTCCCTTTCCATGGGGAAATTCCTGCTGCTGTCCACCCTGAGCCTGCCCTGGCCCAGCCTGAGGCTGTTCCCTCTCCTCCTGTCCCTGTTCCCTGCCAGCACAGCCTGACCCCCCCCGGCTGCCCTCTCCTGTTGTAGGCACATTTTCCCAAATCAGTCCTCAAATTCTCACTGTCTTACATTGTACCGCTAAGAAGTGGGTGAATTACTGTGATTTTTATTAGTAAGAAACCAAAGAAACTTCAATGAATATTATCCATTTTTAAACTAATGCAAGTTTATCACCGGTTTGGGATTAAAAACAACTTCTGTGCAATGCCTGAAAGACCTGTCCCTCACAACTGGGCTGAGCCCTCATGTCAGGCCCAACCCACAGGCTGAAAACCAAACACAAAGCTGAAGCTGTGTGAGCAGCAAGCGTGACTTCGTACCCAAATCATCGCCTTTGTTAGTCTGTGGAGGAGATGGGTCACTGTCTCTGGCTTAAAAGGAATTAATCAATACATGATTGATCTGTGACATGAAAGTAAATAAGATTAGAGCGAGTCCCAGTTGTGCAGAGGATCGCAGTGTAACAAATCAATAACCCTGCAAAGACTTCATCCAACAACAGGAAAATTTACAATTTTTCCTGATCACAGCACAGTGTGTTTCTGTCAATAATCCAAAACTTTTTGCCATCAAATTTTACGTGAAAATAAAAGCATTCACCCAATGACCGATGAGAGAGAAGCTGTGGCTGCCCCTGGATCCCAGGCTGGACATTGGGGCTGGGAGCAGCCTGGCACAGTGGGAGGTGTCCCTGCCATGGCAGGGGTGGCACTGGGTGGGATTTGAGGTCCCTCCCACCCTAAACCCTTCTGGGATTCTGTGATTCCATGATTTTGTGGTCCCCACGTCCCTCCTGAGCCAGGCAGCCCCTGTTATGTGGCCACAGTGTGAGCCTCCCGTTCCTCACACCCCATATTGGTACTGGCTGGGGACAGGAGCCCCTGCCTGGCAGGGAACACTTGCTGTGCCCTGATTCCGTGCCCGGAGGAGGGGAGGCTGGTGGGCAGCGGTGGGCAGCAGAGAGTTGGAGGGCACTGCGGGATGAGCACAGAGCACGGCAGCAATGAACACAGACACAAGGAACCTGCTCCTCGCACAGTCAGCCAATTCAAATTGCTGTTTTGTGCTGCCACGGACAATTCTTCCCTAAACTCCTTAGTAGATCAGAATTGTTTTTTAATGATCCAAACAAAATACAAATTTCTCTGCAGATTTTCTCGACTTGAGCGCAAGGCAAGATAATTTAGGCACTCCATGCTTGGAGGGGCAGATTCTGAGAGGCTCTGTGCACATGATCCCTCACTGTGCCTGCTCACCTGGGAGCAGAATGTCTGTGCCCAGCTGTGAGGCTGCCAGGAGAGCCTGGAGAGTCACTCCAGCATTATACAGGGACAAATCCTTCCCTGTCAGGGTGTGAGGCCCTGGCACAGGGTGCCCAGAGCAGCTGTGGCTGCCCCTGGATCCCTGGCAGTGCCCAAGGCCAGGCTGGACATTGGGGCTTGGAGCAACCAACGTGGTCCTAAAAGCCCCTTCCAGCCCAAACCAGTCTGGGATTCTATGGAAAGGAAGAATGAGGTCCCTCTTTCAGCATGCTTTAATTAAGTAATACTTTGGCTAAATAAAATCAGGTTTTATGCATTTGTCCTTATAAAGTCCCAGCAGTAAATCAGTATCTGCTTTCAAACGACAACACAACTTAAGTGATTCCCACTGTCGAGAGCCCTGACGGCATTGCTTCAAAGACCAAAAGGAGATTTTTAAATCATTTATTAATTTTCTTGGGGCTGTTCTGTGCAGGCCTAAGACTTGGACTCGATACTTGTGGGTCCCTTCCAAATCAACCTTTCTGTGATTCTTTATGTATTTTAAGGCCAGGTACCTTTCACTGTTGGGGCTGGCTTAGTGGCCAGAAGTAGTGATTTTGTAACCTGGCGTGTCTCCTTCGAACTCCCCTTCGTGTCCGTGTGTCCTGTGTGCCCTGAGTGTCCTGTGTGCCCTGAGTGTCCTGTGTGTCCCGTGTGTCCCCTGGGCTCCGAGTGTCCTGTGTGCCCCGAGTGCCTCTGCAGAGCCGTGCGGGGGTCCCGGGGGCGGCCGGGCGGTGCGGGGAGCCGGGCGGGCACGGAGCGGGAGGA
Organism: Vireo altiloquus; assembly: GCA_013396875.1. NCBI lineage: Eukaryota > Metazoa > Chordata > Aves > Passeriformes > Vireonidae > Vireo > Vireo altiloquus. Next base: position 117,140 of record VZRF01007119.1, read on the forward strand.
CGAGGGCTGTACTGCGGGAATCCCGGGGGCTGTCCTGCGGGAGCGAGCCCTGACTGCTCTCCTGCGGGAATGCCGGGTGCTGTCCTGCGGGAGCGAGCCCTGACTGCTCTCCTGCGGGAAT
>VZRF01007119.1:118731-131512 GCA_013396875.1 Vireo altiloquus
CCGGGGGCTGTCCTGCGGGAGCGAGCCCTGAATGCTCTCCTGCAGCAATCCCGGGGGCTGTCCTGCGGGAGCGAGCCCTGAATGCCCTCCTGCAGCACCATCCCCGCGGTGCCGCTTCCCCCCCGGGCCCGGCCCTGCCATCGCCATCATGGCGGCCCAGGGGGCGCTGTGGGAGCGCGCGCTCTCCCCGCCCCCGCGGCGCTGGCCAATGGGCGGGCGGCGCGGCGCTGACGTCACGGGGCGCGCGGCGGGGCGGGCGCGCGGGCGGCGCCGCGGTCAGTGCGTGTCCTGCCGCCCGCCAGCCATGTCGCGACAGAGCCCTCAGGAGGAGAACCTGCAGGGTAAGGCCGCCGCCAGCGGGCCGGGGGCGCGGGTTGGGCCGTGGCGGGTCCCTTCTAGGTCGCGATACTCGATATTGTGGTAGATGTGTGCGCTGCGGTGCGTGTCCGCCCCCCCTCGTCCCAGGGAGGAGGGCAGGGGATGTGGCTGTGAGGAGGGGTCGGGTCAGCCGCAGGGATCAGGGGTTTGATAGCGCCAAATTCGCCGGGAAAGGGAAAAATCCGAGCGCAGCCGCAAAATAGTGGGACTGGCACGGTGATCGAAGCGATTTATGGGGACATTCTCATCGCTCTGTGGAATTCCCGCTTAATTTCAAGCACTGAAAGCTGTATCTTAAGAAAATGAATGTTTCCAGTGCTGGTCCGATACTGTGTCATGGTGATCTGTGCTGCCCATGTGTGGTGGGCCGGGGTGCGGTGTGAGCTCCTTGTCCCGGGTCCGTCCCGAGCTGTCTGTCCGGCCCCATCGCCCCTCCTGGGCCTGGCCCTGGCTGTCTCCAGCTTCATGACAACACGGCTTTTTTATCTTTAAATGGTGATACCACAGCCCATTCCATGTGCTTCAGCACAGCCTTGCTCTGGGGAGTGTCCAAAAGGCGAAGGAAAAAAAAGGAAAATGGTAAAGCACATCTGCTGTGCTCTTGCTGCTGTAATCCCAATCTTCTGCTTTATCCTGCATTCCCAGCGCTTTACCCAGTGCGATTTCAGCAGATGAAGTGTTAGTCTGAGCTCCAGTGGTTGGGATCGTTCTTGGGTAACAACTTGAGCTTCCATAAATTTCGGGGGAAAGGGTAGGAAGTGTTTGTCTGGCTCTAAACACGCTCCCTGCGACGTACCAGACACTGTCACGTGGAGAGGACAATTCCCAAACAAACTCAACAACAAAGCTGTGAAGGAAAGGGGTTTTTGAGGAAAAGTGTGTCTTCCCAAGTCGGTGGCCTGGGATGTTTTATCCAGCAGGCTGTGTGATGCCGGGGCTGTCCGGGTGGTGGTCTCCCTATTGGGAAGGGAGATACTCGTGTTGTTCTGTACATGAGGCACTTTGGTTTTGTGCTGTTCCCATTTCATTTTGGAGCCCTCAGTCTCCTCCCGGCCAGGATATCTGGGATATCTTTGCTCATCTGACGTTCACACTAGATCCCTGCACTGGCTTCTCCCCACCTGCATTCCTGTGATGCTTCCCTTCAGCCGGGGGTGGCTGGGAGGGGACCTTGCAGACCGTGCAGCTCCAGCTGTTCCTGCTGTGCCTCCATTCCCTGGGCTCTGCCCCGCGGGCAGGAACAGCCCAGGCACCTCTGTCTGCACCTTCTTACTGCTTAGACATCCTTCCCCAGAATTCAGGGAATTCTGCTGTCCTTACTGCCCCATTCCCTGCACTCTGCTGTGGCTGGGCCACACGAGTTCCACACAGAGATTCCTCTGGTGTTTGTGTAATTCAGGTATTTTCTGTTCCCTGAGCTCATCTACAGGAGACTGGAGGGACAGGACACAGGGAATGGCTTCCCAGTGCCAGAGGGCAGGGCTGGATGGGATATTGGGCAGGAATTGTTCCCTGGGAGGGTGGGCAGGGCCTGGCACAGGGTGCCCAGAGCAGCTGTGGCTGCCCCTGGATCCCTGGCAGTGCCCAAGGCCAGGCTGGACATTGGGGCTGGGAGCAGCCTGGCACAGTGGGAGGTGTCCCTGCCATGGCAGGGGTGGCACTGGGTGGGATTTGGGGTCCCTTCCAAACCAAACCATTCCAGGATTGTATAGGAGAGGGAAGAGCTCCAGGCCCTGCAGTGAGCTGTCCCTGCCCAGGAGGGAGTTGTTATTCCCTCCCTTAGGAAAACAAAGCCCATGTGACCATGTTAAATATACTTCGAGGAGCAAACCCATGACAGCCCTTGCCACACTCCTGCTGTTGCTTAACTGCAACACCTACAAATGGGACTGAAAAAAGGCTGAACGAGACAGTCCCTGGGCTCTGGAGCCCTGAATAATTTCAATAAATGAATAACTGAACTTTGGCAGCAAAAGTCCTTGAGATTATTTTGACTGCCGCCTATGTTGAACAATAAAAATTGAATATATCCCAAAATAAAAGATCTGTATGTGCAGAGAAAAACACAATGTACTGAGCAGCTGCTTCCCAGCCCTGTGAGCATTCCCAGCTCTCTCCCAGCTCCCTGCACTTGGCATTCCATGCTGTTTGTGAGCTGGGAGGCAGGGCTGGCTCTGTGTCCCTGCAGTGTGACCCCGGGCAGGAGCCCCAGGGTCGTCACTCACACCCCATAGCAAACCCCTCAGGTTCCTGGGGCTCAGCTCTCCTTTCTGCCAAGCAGGGTCCTGGGTGGAACTGCACTTCAGCAGCAACGGGAATGGCAGCAGGAGCTCTGTCTCTTCGGGGAGCCAGGAGCAGGTGCCAGCCTCCCTCTCCATCCACAACGGGGACATGGAGAAGATCCTGCTGGATGCCCAGCACGAGTCGGGCAGGAGCAGCTCCAGAGAGAGCTCCCACTGTGACAGGTGAGCAGGGAGCTCTGCCGGGCACCACGAGGGCACTGCCAAGGGCACTGCGGGGTCCCAAGGACATCTGGGTGCCCCAGGGGCAAAGACAGAAATGGTGCATGAGTGTATTTACATGTGTGTGCATATTTACCTGTGTGTGTATTTACCTGTGTGTGCATATTTACCTGTGTGTGTATTTACCTGTGTGTGCATATTTACCTGTGTGTGTATTTACCTGTGTGTGCATATTTACCTGTGTGTGTATTTACCTGTGTGTGCATATTTACCTGTGTGTGTATTTATGTGCACGTGTGTTCAAATACATGAGTATTTACATGGCTCACGTGTGTTTACAGACATGTGCATGTTGATATGAGCACCCATTGGCACAGGGGGTGTCACATATGTACACATGTGTGTTTGTGTATGACACTGTGAGACAGGGATGCTTCCTGTGCAGAGGTTGGTGTTTAAATCCAGAGCAGTGCTGGCATCAGGCCTGCCCTGCAGAGAGGCAGTTACAGGGAACTGCCTGCAGAATCCTCCTCCCATGGCATGGAGGGATTTTGGTGTGTCCCTGCTGAGGCTTCCAGCAGCCGCCGTGCCCAGGGAGGGTGTGCAGAGCCAGCTGTGGGTCAGGGCTGGCACTGGCAGTGCTGCCCCTCGGGACACAGGGAGGGGCAAGGACAGGGTCAGACAGCTTCTGGAGCTGCCTGTGCCTTGCCGAGAAAGCAGAGCAGATTTCCAGGAGTGTCACACAACAGCTCAGCCCTGGAGCAGGTGGGCAGGCAGTGCTGTTAATACATTTATTGGATTTTGATGGGCTCTGAGGTCTTCAGCCTAAATGGTGTTTGGAAAAACCCAAACTCCAGGACTCAAACTCCACAGCAGGACATGGAATGGCCTGGCCTGGCCTGGCTGGTGGGGATTCAAAGCAAACCTCACTCCTTGTTTGCTGCTGGTTGTGTCTATGGAGGTGCCAGGGCCCCACTGGGAGCGTGGGCAGAGGGTTGGGAATCTGCTGGGCCTGCTGTGGGCTGTGGTGGCTGGGCTGTGCCCTGGCCACATGCCCAGCAGCTCCGGGGTGCCTGCTGCTGCAGGAACTGTGGCACAGAAAGCTTCACCTCCCTCCCTCCCTCGCTGTGCTTGTGTCTCGTGCAGCCCTCCTCGCTCCCAGACCCCCCAGGACAGTCACAGAGCTCTGGAGGTAGAGAGCCACAGCAGTGGGGAGAAGAACAGCTTCCAGGTAAGATCCTCACCGTGCTGTGGGAGGGCTGAGCTCTGCCTCCCTGTGCTCTTGGGGAATAATGGGAAGCTGCTGAAGCAGAGACTTCACAACTCACAGCAACCCTGGCAGGTCCAGGCTGGCTCTGTTTATTCCTGAGGATGTTTTGGTTTGGTCTTTCCAATCTGTGACTGAGATTTCTCCGAAGGATTTCCCCTCCCCCTTTGGCTGCTGATTTCCTACATCCCCCACCACGGTTTAGATGCACCTCCACCAATTCAGTAGGAATTTTAAAAGTTATTTCGACAGCAGCAAGAATTTCTAGAATCACTTAAACATGGCAGCCAAAATACTCAATTTCCAAGCCCTGCCATAGCTTTAGTTCAGGTGTTTTAACGAAAAATACCAAACCTGAATTCATGCTGCTTTGGAAAACTCCCCAATCTTGCTGATTTAATTTTGTAGGTGTGTTTACCTTGCAAGGAAAGTGAATAAGCACATTTGGAACAAGAGTAGGGGAAAGGATGCACATTGACCATATTTTATCAATACAGGGCTTATTGCAGGATGACAGGCTGAAATCTGAAGTCTTCAGTGTAACAAATTAGCTTTTAATATGAAAAAAAAAGACTTACAAAACATTTTGAGGAAGGAAGTATTTCAAGGAAGTGAATTTTTCTGCATCATCTCTGCAACTCCTGCCAGACTCCAAGGACCCAGCTTTAGGTTAGCTAAATATGGTACTGCAAGTTAATTATTACTGGAAGTGATTATTTTTATACTATCAGAAACACCCTTCAGCTGTTGAAAGAGTATTATTTAGACTTTGAGAACAAATAACCCCAAGTTAGAAAGCCATCAGAGCTGCAGCTGCCTGGACAGTTTTATTTCCATCCTGTGTGTGTGCATCAAGAGCTGTTGGAATTCTGGGAGCAGGAGCTATTTTTATCCCAAGGCCTTGGCTGCATGGAATGGAGCTGAGCTGAGCCAGGAGCTCTGCCCTTACTCAGCGTTTGTGCTGTAACTGCACCAAAGCTGGGGCTGGGGGCTCGTTCTGGGGGCACACACCTGCCTGGGGTCACCTGCCTGTGCCCAGTGCCCAGCCGAGCTGGGACAGGCAGGAATCCCTGTGCCCAGTGCCCATCAGAGCTGGGACAAGGCAGAAATCCCTGTGCCCAGTGCCCATCAGAGCGGGGATAAGGCAGCAATCCCTGTGCCCAGTGCCCAGCAGAGCTGGGAGCTGGGGATATTTTGGGTCTGTACATGAGGATTAAATGCTGGGCTCTGGGATTTCACTGCCAGGGCAGTCTTGTAGGCACATGTGGGATGTGGGATATGGGATATGGGATGTGGGATATGGGATGTGGTCTCTGGTCTCTGCCATTCACATCCCACTCTGAGGATGGATCTCCCTGCTCCCCATCTCGATCTGGGATGTGAACGCTCCCAGGGCAGGGGCATGGGAAGGGTGGGAAGGTGTCAGGGCTGGCCTGGGCAGTGGTCCTGGCTGCAGAGGAGAGCTCTGGCAGCTCGCAGCTCTCCTGGCTCTGGGTGCTGTCTGATGGTGCCTCTTGGTTTCAGTCTGAGGAGGATTTCCTGGAGAGGAGGAGGGAGGTGGAGCGGCTGCTGCGGAGGAACGCGGATTGGATCTGGGACTGGTCCAGCCGGCCCGAGAACATCCCCCCCAAGTGAGTGCTGGCCCTGCTGGGTGAGCTCCCTGCAGCCTCCCCAAGTGAGTGCTGGTCGTGCTGGGTGAGCTCCCTGCAGCCTCCCCAGGCCTGAGCACTCACCTTCCCTTTCTTCCCCAAATCCAGGGAATTCCTCTTCAAGCACCCCCGGCGCACAGCCACGCTCAGCATGAGGAACACCAGTGTCATGAAGAAAGGGGGAATATTCTCTGCAGAATTCCTGAAGGTTTTCCTCCCATCCCTGCTGCTCTCTCACCTGCTGGCTATTGGACTGGGGTAAGGTTCAACTGAAAAAAAAAGTCGGATTTTTTTTACCTGCTTCCTTTGAGTCCTGATTCTGATTCCCAGTTCCCTCTTTGTCCCAGAGAAGAGTAACTTTTCTCCATGAAAGGGGAGAGATGGTTATTCAGGAAGTGCTTCCTGTCTGTGCTGTTGCTGGATGGTTGAAGTTTTCTCTCACTGATTGGAAATTTCTCGGAGCAATTAAGGGGCAGGGAAATGAGGAGTTCTGTACACTGGAACTGTAGTCACACACTTGGCTTCACTGGAGATGAGACTCTTAATCTCAAAACTAGGAGATCAGCAAAGGAAAAAGCTAATATTTAACAGATTTTAAAATTCCACTGACATAGATTTAAAAATATTTACTATTATTTCAAATGACATAATATATTTCTCAGTTCCCTCCTGGGAGGGATGGGAGACGTGGGACTGTGACAGTTGAACAGGATGGAGGTTTCCTGTCCAGCAGCAGGGCAGGGGGAGGTGCTGGGCCCTGGAGCTGGGCAGCAGTGCCAGACCAGGGGCAGTCACTGGGGCTGGGCCTGGGCTCCAGAGCAGTTTGGTTCCTGCTTGGTTCCAGCTTTGCTGCTGCTCCTGCTGGGAATTGCAGAGGCAGCCCCGTGGGGAGATTCCCTCCCTGCTCACCAAGCACTCTGCCCCACAGGATTTACATCGGGAGGCGCCTGACCACCACAGCTTCCAGCAGCACCTTCTAGAGGCACCTGGGATGGTGGGAGTGGAGCAAAGAGACTCAGCTGGAGCACAGGAGGTGCAGAGGAGGGGGAGCTGGTCGTGTGTGTGTCCTGTCCGTGTCCTGTTCTAGTTTAGTCTAAAAATGGGAAGGGAGACGCTGGAGCTCCCGTGTCACATAGAGCCCTCTGGATCAATCCCTGCTGGATCAATCCCTGCTGGATCAATCCCTAGAGCACGTGGCAGATGCTGTAATGTCCCTTAGTGCTTTGTAGTGAAGTACCTGAGAATTAGAGCAGCTCCGTGTTTCAGTCAATGCCAGCTTTCAGCAGCCCTTGTGCTGGGCCGTGCCCATCCTGCCCGTGCCTGCTCTGTGCGTGGCAGTGTTGGCACAGCTCCTGCCATCCCCCAGGGAGGGATCAGCCCAACTCCGAGTGGCCTTAGAGATGGACACGGGAATGAACTCCCAGGGCTGTCACCACCCTGGGCAGTGTTTCCTCCGGTAGTGGTTGCTTAGTTCACTTCGGTGGGAGGTGTTAAGACAGTGGGAAGAGATGAGCACATGGGTAAAACTCCATCAGTTTGTCCTAGTTCAGAGGTAGAATTTGGATTTAGTGCCTACTGAAGCCGCTTTTGCCAGGACATTTATTTAACCCCTAGAAGTTACTCCAAGTTCTCTGCTGTACCTACCGCAGGCTGTCGCTTCTCAGGCTTTACCTGTCCCCTACCAATCTGCACCTGACCCCAGCCCTGGCAGATGAACCACAGGGTGGCTTCTCCTTGGTTTTTACTGAGGCAATGCCTTTCCCTTGAGTGATTTTACCTTATTTAATGAGAAAATGAATGTTTGCCAAAATACCATGTTTTATATATTTAAATAAAAAGGTTCCTGGTGAACTCAGAGTTTGCTCATTCCTTTTTCTCCAGTAATGGCTGAAAGGAGCTGATGAGGCCCTTGGCCTCCACCTGCCCCTTTCCCACGGTCACGGCACTGACATGGCACTGAGATGTTTCCATAGAAACAGCAAACCAACGTGGGCAGGCCCTGGCTAACCTGCACTGCTCACACACTCGGGGCTGTGATGCTCCTGAGGAGCTGAAAACAGTGCAAGTGTTGAGGCTGGAAAAGCTCTCTGAGTCCAACCACTCCCAGCAGTGCCAAGGCCACCACTGCCCCACGTCCCCAAGTGCCACATCCACAGGGCCTGGAAATCCCTGCAGGGATGGGCACTCCACCACTGCCCTGGGCAGCTGTGCCAGGGCCAGGCAGTCCTTTCCAGGAAGGAATTTCTTCTATAATCTCCAATCCAAACCTCTCCCCTGAAGCTGGGGCCAAAGGGAAAGGTGGCATCAGAAGCCCCAAACGCTCTGGTGCCCCTTTTCCACTGCCCCTGGCTCCCAGCTCCTCCCCAGGCTGCACTCCTGGGGCTGTGCTGGCTCCTGCTCAGGCACAGCGAGGGCTCACAGGTACTCAAGTGTTCTGTGCTCACTCATTCCTCATTGATGTGGGTTTTAATTAGAATTTCATGGCATGACAATCACTGAGGGGCTGAGCTCAAATCCTTGACCTTCCATGTGTGGGACTGCCCAAAGCAATGGGGCAGAAACACAATCCCAGAAGGGTTTGGGTTGGGAGGGACCTTAAACCCACCCAGTGCCAGGTGGGCACAACCTTTCACTAGACCAGGATGCTCCTGGTAAAACTAGGCAGCAGTTTTATCAAACCTCACTAAAATCTGGTTTTAGATAAAATGAAAAGGATAAAAATTCCATGACAATAGTCAAAAACCAATTGAAAGTGGTAAAAGCAAACAGGGCTACAGAATGAGATTCCATGATATCCTTTTTACTGTTATTCCACTTGTATTTGCTGGAAGAACAGATGCACACCAGGCAGTGCTGCTGTGTCCTGGAGCACAGGCAGCAGCTTTGGCCTCTCCATCCCAGCTGGAAACACACCCCCTTGGACTGGCCCATCCAGCCAATTCCCTCCCACACGGAAGGAAATGTCAAAACACAGGGAGCACCGCCAGGTAAACATTTAAAATTTATTAAACTTTTTGGTCAAAAGAACTGAACAATTATGTACAACCCCACGGATCGGCTCGAGCGGGCGTTGGGAACGCGGTCGGATCAATGCTTCAGCGGCCCCCCCAAAGCTCCAAAATGTCAAACTGCCCAACAGGATAGGACTGACTGAACTGAACCTGTCCTGGAGAACCTCAGGGTTTGTCCTTCCCACCGTCCTGGGAGCCAGCGGCTCGGGGGGCGGCACCGGGAGGGGCGGGACGGCCACGGTTTGCTCTGGGGACTGGAACGTGCCTTTGTTCCAAGGAAAACGGAGTGTAACCACACTTGGGACTTGCTGGGGGAAGCTTGGGGCTCTGGGAAGGAATTCCCAGGCTGCAGGCACATGGCAGAGTGCAGCCTTGGCTGCCGGGGGCTGCTGGACGTGCCGGCAGCTGCGGGCTCATCCGGGGGAAGGGGATGTGATTTAGGCCTCTTTGGAAGAAAAAACAACCAAAACAACAAAAAAAGAAACAGTACCTAAGGCTTAAAAGAAGTGAGCAAGAGAGCTCCAGCAGCCGCTGTCCCGCCACCCTGGGCAGCCCAGCCCCGAGCGGCTCTGGAGCTGCAGTGGGAAATACAAGGTACTACACCAAATATTTAACATAAAATGTTCCCTTCGTGACAAATACTAAAAAGGTTAAAAACCATAATGCACGTCAGATCTGTCTCTGGCTGAGGGTGAGACGCAGCAGAGCAGCTGCATCTTTATCCTCAGAGCAGAGAAGGTGTCGATGTTTGGTTCCCTCCGTGCAAGGCCGACACTTGGTTAAGGCTGTGGATGTTTCTAGGACCCTTTCCATCTCCTACTTGGCACACACAGAGCCTTTGACAACAAATCCAGTGCAACTCCAACTCTATGACAATGCCATGGAAACTCTAAATTTAGAATCTGAAATACTACACAAAAAAGTTCGTATTAGTCTGCCAAAAACTCGGTGTTTTGGGGCAAACCCTGTCAGAGGTGCCACCAGAACTGTTCTGCACCAGCTCAGGACATGCAATACAAAAAGAAGACTGAATACATCCCTCCAGCTCTAAGAACACGTTTGAGGCTGTTATTTATTAAGTGGTTTCCACCGAAGGTGTGGTTATAGGTACAGTTGGTGAGTAAATAGCCATGGACACCTGCCCAGACCCTGCCTCCAGCCCTGCCGCAGTGCTCCGAGGGCAGACCCTGGCCCAGGCCCGAGCAGGAATGTACAGGCATCAAGCACGAGAAATGTTCTGAAAGGCCCAAATATTACAGCAGAGAGAGCGAGAGAGAGAAATTACACTTTTATGACAACTTTTTCTTCTCAGGTGTTAAATTTTTTGGTCTATAAACTGGAAAGGAAGGCTCAGACATCAATAAATACATTTGTTTTGAGTGTTGGCCTCATTGAGCACCGTCCACCGATTCTGCCTCGGAGGGTCCTCCCCGAAAGCCGCGTGGACGCTCCCACCCCACCGAAGGCAGAACCACGCCAGGAACTCAACGCCAGGCCAGATGCTCTCCGATAGCTCAAGGGAAGTAAGTGCATCAATGTTCCTCACTGACAGGACAACAAGGCCTTCTGTTACAGATAAACAACTGAGCTGAACTATGCGAGACGAGACTCTGTCCGCGGGCAGCCATCCTTAGTTAACCTTCTCCTGGAATAAATACAAGTTATTGGTGGCAGCTACAGCGATGATGTTCTCCGAGGGATGCCATGCCGTGTGCAGAATCTTCTTGTTGAAGTCCAGACTGTCAACGGTAATTTCGTCCTTCTTCCTCTTGCCGGTGGTGCACACTTTGCGCGGCTTTAGGATGGCACGAGGCTTGCTGCTCTCCCGGGACGCCTCCAGGGTGGTGTCCCGGTGTGTGTTCCGCTCAAACGTCCGGAAGAAGTTGTTGTAAGATCCAGTCATGATTGTACTGGTTCGAGGAAAAAGGCAGATCTTGTTAGAAATACAAATCCACCCTCCTCTCTCTCTCTTACACGTCACTGTCAGACCACGTCCATGGCATTGCTCATGGACACCTGCTCAGCTCCTCTGGGACTCCAGCACTGCTCCAACTGCACCACTTCTCACTCCACAGGTGCTCCCCAGCCTCCCCTCCTGCCACTGGTGCTCAGCTGCAGTTGCACTGCAGGTTTTCCTCGTGCTCCTCTACCCCTCTGCTCCATGTCAACAGAACTCACAGACTGGATTGGGTGGGAAGGGACCCCAAATCCCACCCAGTGCCAGCCCTGCCATGGCAGGGACACCTCCCACTGTGCCAGGCTGCTCCCAGCCCCAATGTCCAGCCTGGCCTTGGGCACTGCCAGGGATCCAGGGGCAGCCACAGCTGCTCTGGGCACCCTGTGCCAGGGCCTGCCCACCCTCCCAGGGAACAATTCCTGCCCAATATCCCACCCAGCCCTGCCCTCTGGCACTGGGAAGCCATTCCCTGTGTCCTGTCCCTCCATCCCTTGTCCCCAGTCCCTCTCCAGCTCTCCTGTGGGCTCCTTCAGGCCCTGTGAGGCCACACTGAGGTCACCCCAAAACTTCTCCTGTCCAGGAGATCACCCCCAGCTCTCCCAGCCTGTGCTCCCAGCAGAGCTGCTCCATCCCTCTGCCCATCCTGGTGCCTCCTCTGGCTCCTCCAGCAGCTCCAGGTCCCTCCTGTGCTGGGCCCCAGCTCTGAGCAGAGGGGCAGAACAGCCCCAGTGATGCTCTCTGTGTGCCCTGCCTGCTCCAGAGGTTCCTGCCCTCATGACTTGGAGCTGTTTGCACCCTCCCAGGCCCTCTCCAGGCTGGAGCCCCCTGAGCCCTCACCTGTCGGGGCCGTTCCAGCAGCACTCGAACTTGTCGAAGATGCAGTCGTTCTCGTAGAGGGAGCAGAGCTTGCTGCGCAGGTACTCGTGCACCTGGGGACACACATAGGCGTTGGACACACGCCCTGGGGGCACAGGGACACCGGGCACGCCTGGGGATGTGCCAACCCTACCTGGTAGGTCTCCACGGGCCTGTTCTCCATGTTGAGGTCCCACACCTTGACAGACAGGTAGTCCCTTGTCATCATGTATCGCCCGCTGTGGCTGAATTTCACATCAGATATCGAGGATATTATTTCTGAAAAAAATGATCTGCTGCTAGGATCTTCAGGTTCCTCAAAAACTGCAGAGAGAACACACAGTTCCACATGAAACCAACGCCAGCTCTTACTGCTTCCAATGTCTTCAGTATTGGAAAATGTTCTATCAATGACTAGTTTCCTTTTGAAGAGAGTTGCTGTTAGACACTTTTCAGAACTAATCTCTTTTTCAGCAATGTGGTGTTCTAGGCCATCAGGTTGCCACATGTCCATCTGCAACGTTCAGCTGGAGCACAGCACCAGCAAACCACAACTCACAGGTGCTGGGGATTGACCAGAGCCACCAAGAGCAGTGAGCACTGTGACCATCAAACTGATCTACACAGCACAGGAGCACATGGAACAGCAGTGACCTAAGCACGAGGACACCACTGCACAATGTACTTTCCTTTAGATCTGACCACAGCTGTACTGAACCCACTGAAATGTGAGCACCTGTACTTGCAACACAGTTTGTGTGATTTGACAGAGCAGATCAACATATGTGTTGTTTAAATCCACGAGTCAAGCTCTGAAATCAGAGAGTCCTGACCCAGGCTGCCCAGATCTCACTCATGTTTGACCCCTTGTAGCAGGATGTGATTCAGTCACAAGCAGTTAAAGTGCTTTCAAGTGATTCAATGCAACACTGAAGCAGATCAGTGGGGTGACCTCACGTTTGTCACTTCCCATTGCACAAATATTTCCCTCTAGCACCAAGAAAGCCCTCTCAGCACTGCAGGGAGCTGCCCTGGCAGTGCCAGCATGGGGGGCACCCCAGGGCTGGGCACACTGAAAGCACAGCTCTGCCAGCAGGGAACCTGTGGCTGTGTGCAGGCAGGAAGGCAGGCAGGAAGGCAGGCAGGAAGGAAGGCAGGAAGGAAGGCAGGAAGGAAGGAAGGAAGGAAGGAAGGAAGGAAGG
>VZRF01007119.1:151054-188095 GCA_013396875.1 Vireo altiloquus
CCCATTGCCGGGCGGCCCGGCCGTGACGTCACCGCCGGCTCCCCTCAGGGAGGGCGGGCCGGGCAGCGAGCGGGGCGGTGATCGCGGCGGCGATCCCGGCACCGTCCCGGCATCGACCCGGCACCGTCCCGGCGGGACGTGGGGCGTGCAGGGCAGCGGCAGCGGGAGGATGAGCACGAGGAGGAGGAGGAAGAAGTGGTGGTCTTGGTGGTGCGGCTGCGGAGGCGCTCCCCAGGCGGCAGCAGGGGCTCCACACGCGCCGCTCCAAGTGCGGCTTTACGTGAAGGGACGGGGCGGGACTGCCACCGCGGGGAGATAACGCTGTGCCTCCCGATTTATTTTTTTATTTCTGCTCGCTCCCTGAAGGGTTAATTGTGATGAGGAAAAAAAAAAAAAAAAAGAACGTGCTTCTGACTCGTTTGCGCCCTCACCGAGCGCCAGAGCGGGGCTGAGGGGAGGGAGGGGAGCCAAGGCTCAGAGGGGTCCGCGCTGCTCTGGGACAGATTTATCACAGAGTCACTGAGATTGGAAAAAACTTCCAGGATCATCGAGTCCAAGCGGTGCCCGATGCCCACCTTGTCCCCAGCCCAGAGCTCTGTGTGCCACCTCCAGGCCTTCCCTGGACACCTCCAGGGATGGGCACTCCAAACCTCCCTGGGCAGCTCCTGCCAAGGCCCGACCCCCCTTGCAGAGGAAGCATTTTCTGTTCTAAGATGGGCTCTGACTCTCGTGTCTCAGCCCGAGGAGGCCGTTCCAGGTCCCCTCGCTGCGGGCAGGCCAGGAGGGACCGGCCCCGGTTCGGGGAGCTGCGGGAGGCGGATCTGGGATCTGGGACCGAGCCCTGGGGCTGTGCCGGGCCGGGTGCGGAGCACGGGCAGGGATGGCATCAGGGAATACGGCCGGGGGATCCCTCGGTAACTGCGCTCCTGGAGCTCCAGGGGTGCCGGGATGGGATCAGGGAATACGGCCGGGGGATCCCTCGGTAACTGCGCTCCTGGAGCTCCAGGGGTGCCGGTGTTTAACCCCGCGTGCAGGGACTGTCTCTTTCCCGGATCTCCTGCCTCAGAAACTGAACATTCCTGGTGCTGCGTTGAGTTTGGCCTCTTACACCAACTGCTTCTTTTTCAAGCACGGATACTGGAAGTTGTGAAGATGAAGTTTCTGCCCCTAAGTCTGAAAGAGCAGAAAGAAATCAAAATGAATTCTGTGTTTGCCCCAAAACCCCTTTGTTGATGTATTCCTGATCTCTAAGTCCCTCAGAAAGTGGTACAACTTAATGAACTTTAAAGCCCAAGTGCTTCTAGGGAAGGGCTTGGAAAGGTAACAGGTCTGCATTGTCCTGTCTCAGTCTGAGGTGGTTTCCAAAATCCTCTTGGTTGTAAAAAATGCAAGGAAAGTGGTTGATGAACAGACATGGTTAATTGTGATCTTGAACACAGATGAGTGAAGAACATCCTCTTATAGAGTAAGAGTCTTGTTAGGGACAAGTAAAGCTTTCTGCTGGGAGTCTTTATGTTACAGAATAGAATTTTACCTGCAGGTTCCTCAGGATTTTCCTGTGGAAGGACTGAGGTCTGTCGCTAAGGTCAGGATGGTTCCTCTCAGAGACATTTCTGCTCTGGGCTTGCAGCATTTTCTTGGTAATTTAGATACAGAAATGTGTTTGACTCAAGCTTTCCTCATTTAATCTCTTAGTATGACATCTGTGCCCATTTATGTATTCATTACTTGATTTGTGTTTATTCCTTATGCAGTGTGTTGTGTATCAAGTGTTGAAATTAAATAATTTTTTACTTCGTCTCCCAGCTGTCTCCTCTGTAGCTATAGGAGAGTCATCTTTAAGGGCAAAGAATGCCTTTAAACCCTGCCCTTTGGCAGTGGGAAGTCCTTCCCCTTGTCCTGGCACTCCAGGCCCTTGTAAATCGTCTCTCTCCATCTTTCCTGTGGCTCCTTCAGGCCCTGTGAGGCCACACTGAGGCCACCCCAAAGCTTCTCCTCTCCAGGAGATCACCCCCAGCTCTCCCAGCCTGTGCTCCCAGCAGAGCTGCTCCATCCCTCTGCCCATCCTGGTGCCTCCTCTGGCCTGGCTCCAGCAGCTCCAGGTCCCTCCTGTGCTGGGCAGGGCTGGGGCAGCTCTGCAGGTGTGGGCACAGCTGGGCACAGGGGCACAATCCTCTCTTTGCTGCTGCCCGGGCTGGGGGCCGGGGGTGGTTCTGGGGTGCGAGTGCTGGGAAAGCTTTCCACATTAAAGTGGAGTGTTGGGAAAGCTTTCTGTGCTCAGCCCTGGGAGCGTGGGGGGCCCAGGGACAGGGTGTTGCACAAGCCAGGGGCCGGGGGTGGGTCTGGTGCTTTTGTAGAATTCCCAGAACGAAGGCACAGGGTGTCAGCAGCGGCTGTTCCCAGTTCACTGGGTCACTGCTGTGTACTCACGAGAAGGTGATGTTTTGCGCTTGCCACACTGAGCAAGAAAAGCTCCTGAGAGCGAAGTTTCCAAACGCGCTCTGGAAATAGGATCGTGCCGGGCCAGCTGCTCCGTGCCCCCCACGTGTGCTGTGGGAGGTGCTGCCAGCGCCGCTGCTCCTCAGCCTGTTTTCCATCCTCTGGTAAGGACTGACAGAGCCCCGAGCTCTGCCAGGGGCCTCTCACTGCTGCTGCTCTGAAAACAGAGGGTGCTGCAAGGGTCATTTCAAAAAACACGGGGCAAGCCATGGAAAGAGCGTTTATCCCAAATGGGAGTACGGCTGGTGGGCACACTGAGTCAGACTTCATTAATAGATAAAAACCACATGCATATCACATGCTAATTGACATCAAAACACCTGATTATTCTTAGGTGAGAAGCACAACAGATTTTTTTTCCCATGGAATTTTTGTCAGTGTTCCAAACTTTGGGGCAAACCTGTGGTTTGGCAGTTGGTGGGTTGCGTTATTAGCCCTGTGTTAGTAATTTTACCTGTGTTTTTTGCACTGTATTTTCCCCTATGGTATATAAAGATACCCTGGACTTCAGTCCTTACCCTGGGTCAGTCCTTGTTAAACTCTGGCGGTTCCTACCCAAGTACCTGCTCCCACTTTCCCTGAAATATTGGCATTGTATTGGATTTGCATGGCATTCAGACTCTTTTCCTGCTCCAAAGAGCCCTTGCATCCAAGCCCCTCAGGAAAGTCCCTTTGTCATGTCCAGGCAAGTGTCCTAAACCTCGTGGTTCAGCTTTTCCTTGCCTGCTCTCCCGAGGTGCCAGCACTGTGGTCACCTTCCTCGCTGTCCCAGCCTGTCCCGTGCAGAGTGTCCCTCTGCCCGCCTGGCACGGCTCATCCTAGCCCTGGAGAGCTCTTCCAGGAAGGCACAGCACAGCTTTCCTGGCGCACTGCGTGTGTCCTGGGTGGCTCCGGGTGAGGGGACAGATGAGGCCATGTGCTGTGCTCTCTATTTCTGGCTGCAGAGGCACAGTGTGCCCTGGGAGTCACAGTTCGTGTCCTGCTCAGCCTCAGGTAGCGTTTCCAGGTGTTCCACGGGGCTGTCAGAGAGGCTGTGAGGAGAAGGGAGGGATCACAGAGCACTTCGCAGCCGCTGACAGCCCCAAAGAACCCTGGCCACGTCAGCTTTAGACATCTGAAAGCAGTGATGGGTTTTTCCCCCAAAATAGAAACAAAAGAGTCTCTTTGATAGCTGAATCACCTCCTGACTGAAGAAAGTGGCTGTTCTATTGTGTTCTTCATGCTATGATCCAGTAATTGCTCTCTGGCTTTATAAGGAAAGACGCTTCAGGCAGCTCTCCTCACCCTGGGAGCACTTCTACAGGAGTGTGAGGTGTTGCTGCCTGCAGAGGGTCTTGGCAATGGGTGCTTGGTGGCCCTGGCTGAGGAGCCACAGTGGCCCTGGTGTGGATTTGGAAGTGGCTTTGCCTGTTACTCCAGCCCAAGCCAGGGATCATATCTTGTCTGGTGCCCAACTCGCTGTTCCATAGAGCAGGAGTTGGGAGTAGCTGAGGGTAACTTTGGAGATCACCTCCTGGTTATTTGCCTGAGAGCTGGGAATTCCGTGCTGTTTCCAGTCAGATTTATGGCAGTCAGCCTTTCAGGTTGTTACTGCCTTTGACACAAGTGGTTGGTTGCTCTGTCCTGCCCAGCCTGGTCCCTGTCAGTTTGCTTCAGGGCTGGCTCAAGGCCTTGCAGAGTGCCTGTGCACCTCTTTCCCAACGGGAATCGCTGTTGGAAGGAACCAGGTGTGCCACTGTACTCTCAGGTTAAAACAGGAGCCAAATGTTGGTCATCTTGTTACTGTAATGAAAACCAAATCAATCTCTGCCTTGCCACTTGCTTCATTATCTGATGTTGGTCTCTCCCAGTGTCTCCCAGCTTCCCCCACCAGAGTCTCTTCCCTAAACAGGCTTTGTTCCGGGGACAAGTCAGTGTTGCTTCTCTGTGCCATGCTGTCCATCCAGAGAGGGCCCTCTGTGCTGTTTTCACACCTCTGCAGCAATGAACTATGAACATCCTCCCAAAATATTCAAGTCACCTTTGAAGGGAGCTTGTATTATAAATAAATGGAATTGCTCATCCCTCTGCTTCTCTCAAATTAAAGTGAAATTATCTTGATCTCAGGAGTCAGAGAAGACACCTGTCAGGCACAGCAGTGGGTGAGTCATATCTGTGACAGCAAGATTTCTCTCGGTGACACTTCCTTAAATGTCAGAATCTCATTCCCATTCCACTGTAGCTGCTCCGCTCTCCAACTTCAATGAAAACTTCAGAATAATTCCAAACATTTATGGGTTTGTCCAGCCTCACCCAGATTTTAATTGCTACCTGTACGTTTTCCTCTGGAGAAGAAAAGTTACAAACGTGTCCCAGCGGAGCTGTGAGTCACTGCCTCGGCGAGGTGTGGCTGCAGGTCCTGTGCTCCTGGGCCCTCAGTCCTTCCCCACGGGGGAACTGTGCCACAGCCAGCATGGATAGCACTCACACCTCAAGTATTTCTTCCTGCATGAAACTAATGTGGATGCTTAAGGCAGGATGAAAAGAAAAACACTTCACTTTGAAAATGAAACGCTTGAATTCCACTGAGAACGCTCCTGTTAGGGAAACACCCATTTATTTCATAGAATCACAGACTATCCTGAGCTGGGAGGGACCCACAGGGATCATCCATTCCAGCACCAGGCCCTGCACAGACACCCCAACAACCCCACCCTGGGCATCCCTGGCAGTGCTGCCCAAACACTCCTGGAGCAGCCTCGGGGCTGTGCCCATTCCCTGGGGAGCCTGGGCAGTGCCAGCACCCTCTGGGGGAAGAACCTTTCCCTGAGCTCCATCCTGGCCCTCCCTGACTCAGCTCCAGCGATTCCCTGTCTCCTATCCCTGTCGCAGGGAGCAGAGATCAGAGCTGCCCCTGGGGAGGAGCTGCAGCCCCCAATGAGTCTCCCCTCAGTTTGGGTCAGCTGCAAGGAGAAGCCCCAAACCATTTACTGCACTTAAGTGTAGGAAATGACATTTTTCCTTGATGCAGCTTCTCTAGTTTGAGATAGTGAAGGCCTGAATGAAGACTCTTTTATCCCTCTTACCTTGCTGATGGCAGGGTGTGATTTCAAGAAGGTCAAAGGATCAAAGGGCCATGTGGGCCAAATTCAGGAGTTCAAAATGAACAGGATTAGCAAGCCCTTCGACGTTCCTTGTTGGCTGCTGCAGGAAATGCACATCCCAGCAGCACTGCCATAGTAACACCCTTGGGGTGCTCTACTTGCCAGGCTTTGGCTTGGGAAAAGTGTTCAGCAAAACCCCTAAAAAATGAAGGGGTTTTTAAGAGAGATGGGACTGAATAGGCCAAGGGGCAGTGGCCTTAGGCTGAAGGAAGGCAGGTTTAAATGCCATGTTGGGGAGAAATTCTTCCCTTGAGGGTGGGCAGGCCCTGGCACAGGGTGCCCAGAGCAGCTGGGGCTGCCCCTGGATCCCTGGCAGTGCCCAAGGCCAGGCTGGACATTGGGGCTGGGAGCAGCCTGGCACAGTGGGAGGTGTCCCTGCACATGGCAGGGGTGGGACGGCTGGGATTTGGGGTCCCTTCCAACCCAAACTGTTCCATGATTCTGTGATTCCATAAATGAAATGTTGAATTTTTTCACAGCCAGGGGAGTGTGCTGCCTACCCTCTGTCCAACAGGGTGATGGTAAGTTTGGTTGGCTTCCAGACCCATCATCCTCTTAAACGGATTTTTTTTTTCAGGTATTCAGTTATTTTTTCCTTTATTCAGTTTGTTCAGAATAACAGAGGAGTTTTAGCTGTAGTGAAATACTGGAGAAGATTCAGTGCTGAAGCAAGTAGCACGGACATATGGTGGAGCTAAATTGAGTTGGAAGTCTCAGGAAGAATCCTTGAGGAGTTGGTGGATGTTGGTAACAGAGTATGTTACTATGGGCTCCATAGAGTGAAATTTTATAAACTCTTCTGTCTCCAGCCTGCTCACCCTGTGCACCTTGTAGTGAGAATGGTGTGTGAGGGGAGTGGGGAGTGAGTTCCCCAGAAAGCAGTGACAGTGGGTTTGGGTAGTTTTATTGCCCCAGGGCAGTTGTGGAGACAGGGCCCTTCTCTCTGTGACCCCTGAGCTGTGGCACTGAGGGGGCTTTGTGCTCCAGCTGGGGCACAGTGGGACAGCCCTGTGTCCCTCAGGGAGGTTGTCCCTAAGCATGAGCTGTGCCCACAGGCTGAGGCCATCAGGGCTGCCCTGGTGCCATGGGGGCTGTGCATGCTCCCGTACCCCCCACCAGCCCTGGTATCCCTGGTGCCAGTCTGGCAGCAATTTGCTAAGAGCACCACCCACGTGTTGCAGGCCTTCCAGAATGTGAGACCTGGTTCCATAGAAAAGACAACAGGAATGTTGTTGCTTAGGATAGTTACAGTTGGAGCTAAAACATGGCAGGAAATAGACTGGGAGGCTGTAGCTGTGTCCTGGGCTCTAAGTGCCCTGCTCCCATGGCTCCTGAGTGTCCCTGGGGTGTGGTGGTGTGTGAAGGCAGCGATGGGAGGATGGGCACTGGTTACCCTGCCCTGGGAGACCAAAGCTCCTCACAGTCCTGAGCTGCACAGCAGGAGCCCCAGAATGTTCCTGTGGCAGAAGGTGCAGTGCCACTGCCCCCCTGAGCAAAGCTGAGAGCTGTCACTGTGCTGCTGCTGTGAGATGGGCACTGCTGGCACTGCTCACTGTGCTGCTGCTGTGAGATGGGCACTGCTGGCACTGCTCACACGTCCTGCCTGAACTGGTCAGCTGAGGAGGTGTCCCTTGGCCCGAGCCCTGCCGTGCTGACGGAGCTGTGTCCTCGGGGAACGGCACGAGCTGTGAAACGCAGGCTGGCACTGGGAGCGGAGCCAGGGCAAACAGCACCCGGACAACACAACACACATGCTGCCAACTGTTTGTTTCAGTGATTTGAGCTCCCTGTTTGCCTACCACAAGCTTATGAAGTGTTTGCAGCCACTTCCCCACTGAGGATTACGGCTGGAAGTGGAATATCCTACTCCTAAAGAATGCAAGTTTTATTAGCAGTGCAACTTGTCTCACCTATTGAACTCCTTAAGTCGTAATTGTGAAGTGAAGCCTTTTCCATTGATTCATTTCCATTTCAATGTCATAAAAGTTACCCACTAAGGCACACCCATAAGGAACACCTCTGAAGGTGGTTGTTGCTCTGTATTACAAGCCCTGGCAGGTTACCTGGGCAGGCAGTGTCAGGGAGCTGTGGCTCGAGTCCCTGGGCTCCAGTTCCTCTCTCTTTACTGGTTTGCTTTGCTGTCACCCAGTTACACTCCACATCAGGGTACATTTTAGCTGTGCCTTCAACTTATTCCAGTGTTGCAGCACACATCATTTTGAGCTCATTTGGAGCTTTACTGATTTTTGCTCAGGTTTAACCTTTCCTCTTTATCCTCACACCAATATTTTTCTCAGAATTCCCTTGTTTCTGTCCTTCTGGACCTTCCCCTTGGTGGTGAGCGGGGCAAGAAAACACCTCAGGTTCAGGTTCTGAGGGGATGTGGGGCTGAAGGGGCTGGGGAGGGCCGGTTTGGTGTTGTGAGGCACCTTCAGTGTGAGGGGGTGAGCTGTGCACGTGTCAAAGCCCCTGTCCTGCTGCTGCCTCTGGCTCAGGTGAGGCTGCAGACAAAGGTGTGCAGGTGCCTTCACAGGTTCTCTGCGCTCAGCACACCTAAACCAGGCACTGTACTCCTCATTTCACAAATTTCTCTATTCAAACCTTTTGTCTGAGGCATGTTATACATATGACTTCTTGAATGGTCCCAAGAAAACCCCAAATCCCTCTGGAGAGCTCCAGCACGGCCACAGGGAGCAGGGAGCCCTGGGTTCACCTGAGAGTGATGAACAGCCAGTGAAACCACGTCAGATACAAGGTCCTGGGAAACACCTTCCCATGGAGAGCTGGAAAGCCCTGCCCTGAGCCACGCTGCCGAGTGCTGTCTGTCAGCTCAGTTTAATTTGGAGTTGTTCTTTGCTTTCACTCCATCCCGTACAAACCTCTGCATTACTTGCATGCACAAGTACCACATCCCCATCCCAAATTCAGTGTTGGGTTTCAGGCACTCTGATATAAAGTGAAAGAGAAGATGTTTTCCCCTCTAATCAAAGCAAAGTTGTTCTCTCCAGGGATTCCAAAGACGTGGGAAGCAGTAGGGAGAGTCGAGCTTACTAATGAGCCCTCCACCAAAGTCTCTTTTATGGCAGAGGGTTTTTTATAGGATGTTGAGCTGCTTAAAGTCAAAGAAAGGGAACTTATTTTGAAGAAGGAAGCCATGTAATGCATTTCAGAATAGGTGCTGACCTGGGGAAGAAGGTGTGGACACCTTGCAGGAACAGCTGCACTGACGAGAGGGTTTCCTCCAGAAACCCTGAAGTGCCACTTCTGCCTGTGAAATCAGAGGGGAATTACTGTTCCTGATGGAGAGGAGAACTGCTGGGGTTGGAAGAGCTGCTGTCTCCCACCCTGGCAGCTGAGAGCTCCTTGTGTCTGAGGAGCTGGGTGAGTTTGAAGTCTCTTTCTGAAGCCTTTCCCGCTGGCACTGGCTGAGCAGCTCCCGTGGAGGCGGTGCAGCTCCTGCCCAGGTTCCCCTGTGGTGCTTTGCTGAGTGCCAGCAGAAGTGTGCTGGGCTGTGGAGCTGGGGAACAGAGTATCTGCTAGTTCTTCAGCAGTGTGAGAGTCCTGGGATAACAGTATGGCTGAGACAGGGGAGAAATTCCAGGTGTGCCAGGATGTCCAGGAGTGGGCAAATACCAGGAATGCCCCTGAGAGGGCTGGGCTGCCAGGCGGGGAGGAGCTGTGTCACTGCAGGTCTGCTGCTGGCTCCTAGCGAGGGCTGGGCTCATCTGGAGGTGCTGCTCAGAGGGCTGACCTTGCCCCTGAGCCTTTCCCAAGTGCTGCTGGCACTTGTTTCACCCCAGCTCTCGGGTCCTGCTCATGGAGATGAATGCTCGTCCTTGCCTGCGGAATTTGGGCTGTGGTAGCGATACTCAAAGTGCTGTGCAAACTGACAGGAACACGGATGGATGCTGCAGCCTTTGTGCAGCCACACAGAAAATGAAGCTGGCAGCTGGGAATGAGGCTGCAATGCCACCAGATCCCTCCTCATTTGGGCTGTTGTTTGGGCAGCTCATAACACATTAATGCTGCTTCGGCTACACCAGTTATGGGCAGCACGTTCTCAAATCTTATCTCCCACTGTGCAGGGCCAGAGTGTTGTTGGGCAATGATGGGTCACCCCTGTGGTGCCTTCACGAGCAGAGGCCAGCACAGTGAGGGTCAACCAGGCCAAGTGCCAGGTCCTGCCCGTGGGTGACACCATGAACGCTCCAGGCTGGGCCGGAGGGGCTGGAGAGCAGGGAGAGGCCCTGGGGGCTGGACACGAGCCCAGGGGTGCCCAGGGGTGCCCAGGGGGGCAGGAGGCTGATGGCCCCTGGGCTGTGCCAGCCCCAGAGCAGGGACTGTCCCCTGTGCTGGCCCTGCTGAGGGACCCCCTGGGATCCTGGGGCAGCTCTGGAGAGCCCTGGAGGGGCTGGAGCGTGTCCAGGGCAGGGAATGGAGCTGGGAAGGGTCTGGAGCCCCAGGAGGGGCTGAGGGAGCTCGGAAAGGAGCTCAGCCTGGAGCAAAGGAGGCTCAGGGGGGACCTTGTGGCTCTGCACAACTCCCTGACAGGAGGGGGCAGCCGGGGGGGGTCAGGCTCTGCTGGCAGGGAACAGGGACAGGAGGAGAGGGAACAGCCTCAGGCTGGGCCAGGGCAGGCTCGGGGTGGACAGCAGCAGGAATTTCCCCATGGAAAGGGAGCTCAGGCCTTGGCACAGGGCCGTGCTGGAGTGCCCATCCCTGGAGGGATGTAAAAGCCCTGTGGCACTTGGGGACATGGGGCACTGGTGGCCTTGGCAGTGCTGGGAACAGTTGGGCTCGATGGTCTCAGAGAGCTTTTCCACCCTGAACAAGTCCATGATTTCAGGGCTCTCAGGTTTTATGTTTGCGCTGATAAGGAGATCTGGCTCCCCCCATGTTTGGGAAGCCTTATGGTGCTGAAAAAATTAAATAACAGACGTGGGACCTGTGGGTCTGAGGGGAAAGGCAGTGTAATGGCCTTCACTGAAGTGGCTATTTCTGCTTTTCTGTGACTTTCCACCCCACGAGAAATCAAGGAAATTGCGATTTTCCACCTTCACCACGTCCCCACTTGGTGGCGGCATTGGTCCTTATTACACCACGGTCACAATCGCATTTCAGTGAAAACCACTCAAACTTCGGGGGTCTCTCCGACACAGCTGCTACACATGAATGAAAAGAGGAACAAGTAGGATTTTTTTGTTTAATAACTACAAAATTATGGAGATTTATCCTAATGGACCGGCCTCTCTGGGTCATGGTTTTTCATCTTTCTTTAGAGTGAAAAATGTGTAAAACACAGGGAAATGATTCTGAACCCATTTCCAAGCATTCACACACTCTGAGTCCGTGGGTAGAATACCGATCAAGGAGAAGTGTTTTGTATGGAAATGCTCCGTCACGAGGTAAAATTTAAGGATTCATTTTTATGCCCTGTGAGAGTGAAAGCATAATTGCCATCTGCTAATTCAGAGAGTCCAGGGATGGATTAATAACCACGGGACCACAGGGCACAGCAGCGGAGACAGGCAGCAGGGTTGGTTTAGAACAGGAATTCCCTGGCATATCTACCATTGCTATTCCTTTTGTCCTTCCTGGCACCTGTCCCGTGCCCTGGGTGCACTGAGGGCTGCTCCCCAGGGTGCAGGGTGCCCTGTGTGCCCCGAGCAGCCCCAGCTGCAGGCAGCAGCTCCCAGCTCGCGGAGCCTGCATGGCCCTGGCTCCTGCTGGAGGGTGTCTCTGAACCCTGATCTGAACCCTGATCTGAACCCAGCGCTTGGAATTGTCACAAGGCATTTCCTCTCAAGGAGACGTCGAAGTGAAGATACACCACAGAGCATGGGGACAGCTTCCCGAGGAGCTGCAGGTCACAGCACGGAGCAGGGCAGGAATTAAAGCAATAATGGAGCTACGGAGGGTGGTGACATTGGTGACATTGCCTCCCTCTGACATCTCTGCCTCAACTCCTCTTTGTTTTTATCTCATGGCTCAGAACATGGAAAAAACACTTCTGGCGATGCTGCAGAGGGGAGCCAAGTCCCAGCCCAGGTCCGGGTGGAGCCTTTGTGGAGCAGGGAATGGCATTAGGTTGCTCTGACTCTGCATCCTCCTCCCGGACTGGTTTGGGCTGGAAGGACCTCAGAACCCACCCAGTGTCACCCCTGCCATGGCAGGGACACCTCCCACTGTCCCAGGCTGCTCCCAGCCCCAATGTCCAGCCTGGCCTTGGGCACTGCCAGGGATCCAGGGGCAGCCACAGCTGCTCTGGGCACCCTGTGCCAGGGCCTGCCCACCCTCACTGTATCTTATTTTTAAGTTAGATTTCTCTGTTTTCTTGCCAAGAAAAAAAACCCAAACCAACCCAGCCCAAGCCCTCACATGTTGCATCTGGGAGGTAACAGATCCTCAATCCAGTTGTGGCATTGCTGGTTTTTAAATGACATGAGTGTTTTGCACTGCAGAGGCAATTGTAAAATAACGTTGGTGGAAGAGTTGCAGGGGAATGTTGAGGAATATTTGAGGTCTTGAGGGGACTAAGACCTCAAAATTTACTTTATGGCACAGTGGAGAGGTCTATCTCTGCCTAGATAGCAGCTGATAATATTCCTGTATGGAATATTCCCAGTGCATGGGAGGTTTCCTGGCGTGGCCTGATTGCCACCCCTTCCTGTGGATGCAGGCTGAGGCACTCAGAGCATGGCATTACCCAGGCTGCCCTTGTTAATGTGCCATAAATACAATTCCTTATAACCTCCTGCTTCGCCTTTGCAGTTCCTAATTGAATTCTGTGATCAATGCTTGCCCGGAGGCTCTGGGCTGGGAGAACACACAGGGGCTTCACTGGGGACACTGGATTCACTGGGGACACTGGATTCACTGGGGACACTGGCTTCACCTGGGGATGTTTGCATCACCTCGGGACATTGGCTTCACTGGGGACATTGGCTTCACTTGAGGACATTTGCCGGCCTTGGCTGGCCCTCGTGGGGCTGAGCAGTGGCAGCTCTTGGGCTGAAACCAGCCCTGTTAATTTTCCTGCTCACAGCTGTGGGGGGTTTGTGGCTCTGCAGGGTGGCAGAGTTCTGTGATCCAGCATTACACCTGTGATGGGTTGTGAGCTTTTACTGAGGGTGGGCAGGCCCTGGCACAGGGTGCCCAGAGCAGCTGTGGCTGCCCCTGGATCCCTGGCAGTGCCCAAGGCCAGGCTGGACACTGGGGCTGGGAGCAGCCTGGGACAGTGGGAGGTGTCCCTGCCATGGCAGGAGTGGCACTGGGTGGGATTTGGGATCCCTCCCAACCCAACCCATTCCATGATTCTTTCCCAATCCCCGTTCCTGCTGCTGGAACGAGTTGGTGTGCACAGCCCTGGACAGGCACTGGAGGATGTTTGGGACTTGCCAAGGGCAGGATCAGCAGCAGAGGGACTCACTGATTTCTTCTCTCGAACGTGTTACTGCGGAGCAGCTTCCTGCTGTAATCCTGAGCAGGGAGCTGCAGGTCCCCGTGTTAATTGTCCTTAAACTGCATCAGTTTGACATTTTTCTTCCAGGCTGGCTGGAGTAAATTGGGTACTCGCTCCCCTAATTAACTATTGAATGGGAAGTGTCTGATCTGCAGAGATACAGAGCACTTGTTGCTCCTGGAGACGCCGACCTGAGTGATGAGTTTAGCATTGGGCTGATTCCTCCCAGAGACAGCTGGGAGCTCCCGTGAGCTGCTGATTGACCCTTCAGCACTGGATATCGACCACATGAATCACTGTGCTGGGAATGCCTCGTCCCGGGAGTTTGTCTCGCCAGCTCCAGGTGTTGTCAGGCTCCCTGGAGCTGTTCCCGGCAAAATCCACGGGTGACACAATTGTAATTATGGATCTGGCGGCAGAGGGATCCAAGAGCAGCTGCGTGCCCCTGTCCGGGGTCAGGGAGCACCTGGAGCTCTCAGGCTGGTTTGTTCTTACAGAGCTCTGCAAGGAGAAGGAGCTGGGCTCGATGATTCTTGGGTTCATCCTAACACAATTCCTGGCGTGGCACCCACGGGTGCGGGGAGCAGGCTGGAACCACGGAAATGCAGCGTTTGGGGGGAGAGCGATGAGTGAATGGTCTGTGGGGGGGCAGGAAAGCAGCTTCCGTGGGGCACTGATGGGTGCCCCGCTGGCTCCGGCCCGTGCCAGCGCCGCAGGCAACAGAGGGCACTGCTCCCGCGCCCATGGAGACCGCAGCCTGCATCCCTCATCCAGCATCCCTCATCCCGGATAACGCATCCCTCATCCCGCACCCCGGATAACGCATCCTTCATCCCGGATCCCGCATCCTGCATTCCTCATCCAGCATCCCGCATCCTGGATAACGCATCCCGCATCCCGCACCCTGGATAACTCATCCCGCATCCCGCATCCCGGATCCCGCATCCTGCATCCCTCATCCAGCATCCCTCATCCAGCATCCCGGACCCCGCATCCCTCATCCCAGATCCCGCATCTCGGATCTCGCATCCCAACCCCTCATTCCGGATCCCGCATCCCGCCGAGCCCCGCCCTTATCAAACACGTGTTTGTCAGGGTTTGATAAAACCACCAAGACTATTTTCTGTTAACTGCTTGATGGTCGGGGGCAGACGAAATGCTCGGCTCTGGGCAGAGCTGCTGCCGGGCGCTGGGATGGGTTTAATGTTTGTTCCTCATGCTGTGAAAAGCAATAAGAGGAAGANAACGCATCCCTCATCCCACACCCCGGATAATGCATCCCTCATCCCAGATCCCGCACCCCGGACCCCGCGCCCTGCACCCCATATCCTGCATCCCGCACCCTGCACCCCGGATCCCGCATCCCTCATCCCNTCGCATCCCAACCCCTCATTCCGGATCCCGCATCCCGCCCAGCCCCCCCCTTATCAAACACGTGTTTGTCAGGGTTTGATAAAACCACCAAGACTATTTTCTGTTAACTGCTTGATGGTCGGGGGCAGACGAAATGCTCGGCTCTGGGCAGAGCTGCTGCCGGGCGCTGGGATGGGTTTAATGTTTGTTCCTCATGCTGTGAAAAGCAATAAGAGGAAGAAGCCAATGGAGGAAAAAGCATTTCCTTAAATTATTTTTTTTTAATTAGTACCTTACAAAAAAATTCTTATTAAAAAGTAAGGATTTACAACTGCACAAATGGGTTTTTGCTGCTTAGAATGAAACGACTGAGGAGTGACGAGTCTCTCTCAGGCAGCTGTAATGAAATATTAATTGGATAAAAGCTTTAATATAGATTTTTAAAGCAGCTTTTTTCCTTTCGATGTAACATATTATAGCTGGAAACTGCTCTCATCTGCCTCTGTAAGAGCAGATGAGGACCTGACTCTCTGCCACTGTGGACATTTCCTACTGGTTGCTCAGTCATCTTTTATAGGAGGAATTAAGAAAGAATTAGGAATGGAACAGGAGAGGAAATACAGAAGACAAATTGGAGGAGAGAGATCAAATCAGTGAGAGGTTGGGTGTGACAGAGCAAAG
Organism: Vireo altiloquus; assembly: GCA_013396875.1. Taxonomy (NCBI): domain Eukaryota; kingdom Metazoa; phylum Chordata; class Aves; order Passeriformes; family Vireonidae; genus Vireo; species Vireo altiloquus. Next base: position 166,193 of record VZRF01007119.1, read on the forward strand.
TGTCAGATGAGGAAATGAACTTGGGAGGATTTTGTACCCTCTGCTTGAGACAGAAAAATGCATCAATTCACTGCTGGTTTCTTTCAGCCCAGAAACACATGAGAATCAGCCTCTGGATTGCTGCTCAGGCAGTTTGAACCCTGGCTTTACACTCGGGCTGGATCCCTCCAGCACTTCCCACAGTGCTGGCAGTCAGTTCCCAAATCCCAGAGAGGTGGATTCTGGAAGTGTTTTCCTAATGGAGTAGGAGGTGACTGGGACAGACATCAGTTCTGGTGCAGGAGCTTTGTGGCAGGGATCTGTGCCTGAAGAACAGCAGCAGCAGAGCCTGCAGGTCGGGCAGGGGCACCTGGGGCAGAGCCTGCAGCTGGGCTGGGGCAGAGCCCCTGAGCTCCCTGAGGAGGCTCACACAGTCCCCGATGGTTTGGGTGGGAAGGGACCCCAAATCCCACCCAGTGCCACCCCTGCCATGGCAGGGACACCTCCCACTGTGCCAGGCTGCTCCCAGCCCCAATGTCCAGCCTGGCCTTGTTGGATTTTGTGCTGATTTTCCATGACACCTGATCAGATCATGAATTCTCCATGGTTGCTGGGGCAGGGCTCAGGGTGGCCTCAGTGGGGCTGTTCCCTGCTGCTGGCATTGCAGGTGGCAGGGAACCCATGAGCTGGGAATTGCTCCTTTTCCTTAATCCCTGACTCTTCCACTTCCTTCTCATTTCCAGCGTGGTGGTATTTTCCACACACAACAACTCAAACCATATTAGCAATCAAGATGCAGCGAGACATGAAACCCAAGATTTTACAGCAGCTCCGATGTATAATTTGTCTTTTCATCTTCCAANTTTGTGCTGATTTTCCATGACACCTGATCAGATCATGAATTCTCCATGGTTGCTGGGGCAGGGCTCAGGGTGGCCTCAGTGGGGCTGTTCCCTGCTGCTGGTGGCAGGGAACCCACGAGCTGGGAATTGCTCCTTTTCCTTAATCGCTGACTCCTCCACTTCTCATTTCCAGTGTGGTGGTATTTTCCACACACAACAACTCAAACCATATTAGCAATCAAGATGCAGCGAGACATGAAACCCAAGATTTTACAGCAGCTCCGATGTATAATTTGTCTTTTCATCTTCCAACTCTGCAACACTGTCAGAGAGTCGATCGAGTTTCTCTAGAAAGATTTCTCCTTTAGAAATTGGTGTTTATTGCATGCCAACACACTGCTTGATTGATTTGAGAGATTTGTGTTTTTCCCCTCTCAGAGTTGTCTCCAAATGGAGCATCCCCTGCTGAAATAAACATCTGAGCATGTTGCCCACAGGGCTGCTGCTGGAAGAGCTGCTCTTGGAGAAGTTAAGCAGAACTGTTGAAAAATCCTTGAGAAAAGGAACCATTGGCTCATTAGGACAATCTTTTGCTCTGTGGCAGTTTCATGAGCACGAGGAGCAGGCATGTGGACATAACCTGAGTTTTCTCTTGGGAGAGGAGAGGTTGTGCGTAGCTGGGACAAACACGAGCTGCTGCTGTGATTCAGCTCCCGAGGCTGTAAGGGGTGGTAATTCCTCCTTACACTTGTCCCTAATGAAGATATATCAAGGTGGCCTCAGCATTTCTGGGAATCATCTCTTTTAAAGATTGCACTGACCTTTGGTGAGGTGGAGAACATCAGTTCTTGTGTGCAGGGAGGGGAGAGCCCAGGCGAGGAGCAGCACCGAGCCCCCTGAGGCTCTCTCAGGGAGCAGCTGTGTCCCCGGCGTGTCCCCGGCGTGTCCTTGGCGTGTCCTTGGCGTGTCCTTGGCGTGTCCTTGGCGTGTCCTTGGCGTGTCCTTGGCGTGTCCTTGGCGTGTCCTTGGCGTGTCCTTGGCGTGTCCTTGGCGTGTCCTTGGCGTGTCCTTGGCGTGTCCTTGGCGTGTCCTTGGCGTGTCCTTGGCGTGTCCTTGGCGTGTCCTTGGCGTGTCCTTGGCGTGTCCCTGGCGTGTCCCCGGTGTGTCCCTGGTGTGTCCCTGATGTGTCCCTGATCTGTCCCCAGCATGTCCCCGGTGTGTCCCTGGTGTGTGCCTGGCTTGTGCCTGGCGTGTGCCTGATGTGTCCCTGGCGTGTCCCCGGTGTGTCCCTCATGTGTCCCTGGCGTGTCCCCAGTGTGCCCCCGGTGTGTCCCTGGTGTGTGCTGGCTGTGCACTGGGAGCAGCCTCCGACCCACACTCCTGAGCTGCTTTCCCTTGCTGGGCAGATTTTATGGACGATCCCACTTTGTGTCCCGATTCCCAGGTNCCAGCATGTCCCTGGTGTGTCCCTGGTATGTCCCTGGCGTGTCCCCGGTGTGTCCCTGGTGTGTCCCTGGCGTGTCCCTGGTGTGTCCCCAGCGTGTCCCTGGTGTGTGCTGGCTGTGCACTGGGGGCAGCCTCCAACCCACACTCCTGAGCTGCTTTCCCTGCTGGGCAGATTTTATGGACGATCCCACTTTGTGTCCTGATTCCCAGGTGCTCACAGGTGCTCCCAGGTGCTCCCAGGACCCTTTGGGCTCCCTGCCAGAGGGGAGGTGTCTGTCCCGATTCCCAGGTGCTCACAGGACATTTTGGGGTCCCTGCCCAGAGGGGAGGTGTCTGTCCCGATTCCCAGGTGCTCACAGGACCCTTTGGGCTCCCTACCCGGAGGGGAGGTGTCTGCCCCGATTCCCGGGTGCTCACAGGACATTTTGGGATCCCTGCCCAGAGGGGAGGTGTCTGTCCCGTGCCCCAGGTACTCACAGGGCATTCTGGGATCCCTGTCCCGATTCCCAGGTGCTCACAGGGCATTTTGGGATGTGGGGGGAAGGTGTCTGCCCGGTGCCCCAGGGGGGTGTGGATGGGGTAAGGGCTGAGGTGCTGCTCCCGCCGCCGCTCCCCTGTGGCTGTCCCGGGGCTGGGAGCATCCCACACCATCCCGTGCCCAGGAACTCTCGCTCACCCCGTTTGGGTTTGCGTGGGCACAGCCTTCTCCTCCTGCTGCTCGGGCTCCTGCACACACAGACAAACAGGNCACACCATCCCGTGCCCAGGAACTCTCGCTCACCCTGCTTGGGTTTGCTTGGGCACAGCCTTCTCCTCCTGCACACACAGACAAACAGGGCTGCTTTGTGCCTTCCCAGAGATTTTCCAAGCGTAAGATTAAAATGACCGATTAGCAGAGCCAAAGATCATGATGGAACGCCATGGTTTGGGTTGGAAAGGACCCTAAAGCCCATCTAGTCCCAGCTCCTCCAGCCCAGGCTGCTCAGAGCCCCATGCCAGCTGTGCTTTCCCGAGCAGTGCCAGGCTCCGGGGGTGGCACTGCCACGGCTCACAGCACAGACAGCCAGCAGTGCCTTCAGTCGGCATCAGCAGCGTTCTAGGGCAGGCTTCTGCCATTTCCTCCCTTCAGCGAGGAGTGGGAAGCGTTTGGAGCCGCTCCTGCTGGAGACAGAGCGGATGGAAGCTGCCCCTTGTCCCGAGGGCGTTTCCCTGGCACACAGCTCCAGCCCGCCCTGCTTTGCTGCCTTTTCAAGCAGCTGCAAATTGGTGCTGCTTTTTCCTGGCCATATGTTCTGTCCCGGCTTCATCCTCCTCGCCCTGTTTAAATGTGCTTGCCATGAGTGTTTTTGCCTTCTGCAAAAGCACTTTAATATTTCTGTTTACTCTTTTGGAGACAAAATCAATATTTGTTAGACGCAATTATGAAGAATGATGGATGCGCTGTCAGTGGCATGAGAGTAGGAAAAATGATATTATGGCACAGGCCTGCACTTAATAGAAACAGAGAGGAGATACAAACAGGCTGGCCTGAAAACCCCATCCCAGATCTGGAATAAACAGGAGGCTTGTCAAGTGTTGGTTTAAATTGGAGTTGATTGCCTGCTTTGGGCACTGACTGAACATTTGCTTAAATGGGAATGGAGTTTGCTCAGGCTGTTTGTGCCCCTTTGGGGTTGTTGTGGTGATGGTCCTGTGGGTGTCACGCGTGGGTGTCACACGTGGGTGTCACACGTGGCTCTGCAGGCCACCACCACCTCACCCTGCCTGGGGAGCTGCTCTTGCTGCCAGGATCACCAGTCCCTTCAAGTTCTATCCTTTTCCTTCTATTTTAGTCTTGGCTTAACTCCAGATGAGGTGGGGGTTGTGGCACTGTCCCACTGTGCCAGGCCCCGCTCCCCACGCTGTTCTTCTCCCAGGGGACAGGGACAGGAGGAGAGGAAATTGCCTCAGGTTGTGCCACAGGAGGTTTTGGTTGTAGATCAGGAAAAATTTCCTCATGGAAAGGACAGGCTGCCCAGGGCAGGGGTGAGTCCCCATCCCTGGAGGGGTTTCACCTGTGGAGGTGGCACTTGGGGACGTGGGGCAGTGCTGGCAGTGGTTGGGCTCCATGGGCTCCATGGGCTCCAAGGGCTTTTCCAACCCAAACAATTCTGTGATTCCACGATTCACAGGTTTTGTGTTTACACTGGTAAGGGAAATCTGGTCAATAGAACCAAAATCCTGGATTTGTTTGGGTTGGAAAAGGCCCTGAGCCCCTCGAGCCCAACACTGCCAGCACTGCCAAGGCCACCCTGCCCCGTGTCCCCAGGTGCCCTGGGTGCTGTCCCTGCCCTCTGGGCTGCACATGGGGCAGGAGCAGGGGGGCTGAGCCCTGGCTGAGGAACATCCTGCTCTCCAGTGCAGGACAAACCTCTGGGGGTTTAGTGTAGGAACTGGGCCAGTATTGCTGGCTGAGCTGAGATCAAGGACAGGGGCTCTGGGGGGGCTCCATCTAATCAGAGATTCTGATTTATGAAGCTGCTGGCTTTACCTAATAGGTATTTTTTCTCCTTATTCCTTTCCTGCCTAGGAGATCTTACCAAGAAGTGAAGCTCAGAATGTGTTTTTCCCAAGGGTTTTCCCAGGATGGGTGAGGGGATGGGGATGCCTGTACAGGACCTGAGCTCTTCACAGAGCCAGTTTGCTTTGGGTTTGAGTTTTTTTCCTTCTCTGTGTTCAAGGTTAAACTTTCACTACAGAGAATTAGCTGGTAAGAGACAAAGAGCACTGCTCAGGAGGGGTAGGGAAGATAAATTTCACAAAAGATTTTCAGCTGCAGTACCTGAAGATAGATCAATATTTTCTATTTGCCTTAGCACTAAGCTTATTTTCCTTCATCACTGAAGAGATACTCACTTGTGCCTTCTACCAGAACATTAAACTGTTCTCTGCTGATAAATGGTTAAGAAAGACAAACAATAGCACTTTCCAGGAGCTGCTTTATCTTGCAGGACAACATCAGTCCTTTTGATAAACAGAAAAGCCACACTTCTGTCTTAACTTGGAGAGCCCTGCTGGAGCCCAGCCTTGCTGGCTTCCTGCTGGGTGAAACCCCCGAATTTTCTCCATTTCTGGAGCCTGGCTGTGGTGTCCCTGAGGACACCCTGTTGTTTAGGAGCTCTGCAGGCGGCCTGGGGACGTGGGGACAGTGTGGCTGCAGGAGTTTGCTGTCCCTGCCGTGGCTGGGTGAGGTGTGAGACAGCCACAGAGCAGCACAGCAAACACAGCACCAGAGCTGGGGGCAATGACAAATTTCGGAGCTTGAGGCCAACCGGGTGGCAAAGAGAGCCCAGAATTCCTGATCCCCCTCTGCTCCCACTACACTCGGCTGGCTGAAGTGAGAAATGAGTTATTAGTGCATAAAGTGCAATGTGCATTGAAGGGGGAATGGCTCCCACTGCCCCAGGGGAGATGGGATAATGGGGAGGAATTCCTCCCTGGGAGGGTGGGGCAGGGCACAACTCCTGCTGTTCCCAGGCTGATGCTCATTCCTCTCGCTGGGAGAAGAGGGTGGGTCACGTTTTGGACACTGAGCATCACGAAGGGAAACACCACAAAATGTTGGTTCCCTGCAAGGTGGTGAAAGTTTAAATGATAACAGAATGGTAGTGAAGGGATTACCATGAGTTGTGAAGGATACAGATATTCTGGTTTTCACTAAATTTCTGGTTTCTTATAAATAATTCCATGTAAAGAGCCCCAGAGTTTAACCCCTGGGATGCCTTCGGTTTTAACTTTTATATTGTTTCCAACTCTGCAGGTCCCTGGACCTCGTTCAGTGCTGTTCTCTCATGCTCACACTGACATAACAAAGCCTCTCCAGCTCGCTCTCCAAGGACACCCAGACCCTCCTGGGCCCAACAACTGCAAACCTTCATCTTGGCGAGAGGGGGGCAAGCTTGGGCAAATTCCATCCTTGCCTGGCTTCTGCTTGGGCAATTGATGCTGATATCAAAGTGGGAAGAACTCGGGAGCTGTCATTGTCCATTTTGGGATGCACTGAGGCAGGAGCCTCTGGAGCCCAGAGTGTGACCTCTGAAGGCCTTTCCAATCAATCCCTCCTTTATTCCTTTATTCCTGTCTGGGCTCTGTTCCTAGGGAGCCATTAAAGGCGTTACCTGTGGGTCAACAGCACATGGCAGAGAGGGAACTGGAGCCATGGAGCAAACCACAGAGACCAGCTGGTTTAAAAGGGGTTGGAAACACTTGAGCCAAGGCCCCTTTGCTTTGTACAGAATCTTTGTTGGCTCCTCCTGTGCAGGGTGTGCCTCCCATCTGTTCAGCCTGGGGATAAGGGGCCCTGTCCGGTGCAGAGCCTGCTGGAGGGCTCAGGGCAGGGCTGGCACCTTCAGGGGCTCCCTGGAACTGGGGGATGGGGGGATACTGGATCACCCTGGAACTGGGGGATGGGGGGACATTTGATCACCCCTGGCCCCCAGGGGCTCATGTTTCCACAGCTCCTAATTCCAGGGCTGATTAAACACCTGCACTGATTGCACCCAGGATTTATTTGTATGTAAAGTGTGCTTCCAGCTCCCACATCAGCAAACCTTGCAATTTCTTACTCAGTTGTGTACAAGTTTCAAATCCAAATCACATTTGTGTTTTCGAGCAGCTTTACAGCCCTGGCAGATGGAGGGCTGCACAGCCATAGGTCAGGTTTTGCAAAATAAAACTGTATTTTTCCTGGAGAATGGCTTCTATCAAACAACAGAGAGGATTTAGATGTTTTTCCATGACGTTTGACTCTTTAAACCCAATTTCACTGTGGGATTGTAGCTGGTGTTCAGGTGCAGGATGTTGAGGAGAGGCAGAGCTGTGCTAATGCCTCATCTCGGAGGCTGCAGAAGCTGAGCAGGAGCAGGAGCTGTGTTCAGCTCTGTACAAGCAGTGACACCTTCGCTGTCCCCTCCAGAACTTCCCATATCCATAATTAGAGCAGCAATTCATCTCAGTTACTGCTGTCATCAGTCTGTGCCAGCAGCAGCCGATGCAAACAGTGCCTGGGAGGGCTCTGGGGTCTGTGTGGAGCTCTCAGCCACGCAGGTGCAGTCCCAGCACTGTTGTTCCTTTTGGGCTGCCTCTGGAGGCTTTCCTTGCCTGTCTGCTCGGGCTGTGCTCACTGTGCTCCACAGCCCTGCTTTCCCTGCACACAGGTGTCAGCTCCGGGGCTGTGGTGGCCCTGGGCAGAAATTCTGGTGAGCATCGAGGGCAGGAACCTCCCCCAGTGCAGGGTGGGGGGCACAGGCACAGGGGGGGCACCAGAGGTGCTGCATGGGACAGCTCCCATGGGGACGTGTCCTGAGACACTGCCCTGAGCTTGAGCTGGGCTCAGCATGGGAGGGATGAGCAACCTGGGCACAGTTCATGGGATCCCAGACTGGTCTGGGCTGGAAGGGACCCCACATCCCATCCCAGCCCTGCCATGGGAAGGGACACCTCCCACTGTCCCAGACTGCTCCCAGCCCCAATGTCCAGCCTGGCCTTGGGCAGTGCCAGGGATCCAGGGGAATGCACAGCCCTGTGTGCCCTGCATGGGTTGGGCTGGTAGCACTCAGAGGAGGCAGTGAGTGGAGAGCTCTGTGTGGGGCTGTGTCCCACAGCCAGGCTCTGTTCTGCACAACACACACAGGAGAGGTGGCTGTGATGGAATAACATTTCATTTTTAATTAAAAATGTGTTTGGTGCCAGCCCTGGCGCAGCTGCCTCGGCAGGGCAGCTCCAGGAGCCACTGGTGTGAGGCACTGGTGGGGCTGGGCAGGGCTGGGCAGGGCTGGGCAGGGGCTGGGAACAGGGCAGCACACCGAGCCACCAAACAGAGATGCATTTCCCTAGGGCACTGGGAACAGATGGAGTTTACACGACTCAGGAAAACAGAAATATGCAGACTTTGAGCTTGATCCAGCTACTGAAGGCAGTTTTCTGTTGGCTTTGGGAGCTGGTGGAGCAGGGCCTTTCCAGGCTGCTTTTACTGGGTCTGATTGAGAGGAATCATCTGTGGTCATGTCTGCTGACCACACTCTGTGTTAACTCTCAGACTCTGAACACTCACCAGGGTGTCTGTATGGGAGGTAGAAACTGTGCAGGGACGTTTTTGTCTGAAACATGGCATGGTTTTGTTTGTTTTTTAACATCCCCCTCCTCTCCAGTGCCCCTCCCCATCCTGCCCCCAGCATTAATTTCTCTTTCCAGAGCAATTCCTCAAACACTCAGTGCACTGAGCCTCCTGACCCTGTTTAGTGTAATCAGATAAACATTGATTGCACTTAACCTCGCAGAGCTTCAAGATGGAGAGTTTCAATGGTTAATTAACAATTGTTAATTGGTTTTGTTCCTCCCCAGCCATTATCCCTGTGCTGTGTGCCTGGGGCTAGGTCAGCCCATGGTCCCCAGCTGCCACCCACCCTGTCCTGCCCTGCCTGGGACACTTCCAGGGATGGGGCCTGTGATACAATAAAATAAATGAATAAATAAATGCAAAGTCCATGTCATTATTCTCTTTGCTTCACAGGAACTGCTCCGTGTAGGAAAGTTATTTTTAAATGCTATTAATTCCAGTTGTTGTTGCAAAGGTTCTCTTGTACATCCAATTAAAAACCATGCTTTGTGTAATTTGTAACTTTAAAAAAATCAATTTTAGCGACAGGCCTTTCAGGTTTAGTGTTTTGGCACCAGGTAAAACACCTGAGCGGGGTCACAGGTAAAGGAGAAAGGGCAACAGCTCGAGCAGGGAGTGTGCCAGGCTGAGGGAGCCCTGCCAGGCCTGGTGGATGGAAATAGCCAGAGCTGAGTTAAGTGTTTGTCCCTGAGCTCTGAGTGTCACTGCTGGGCTGGGGCAGGGAGCTGGGCAGAGCCTGCTGTGGGTTCCTGGCTGGAGCCATCCCTGCCAGCCCTGTGCCTGTGCTGGAGCAGAGAGCAGCATGGGGAGGTGCAGGGGAGTGCCACAGGTGCCAGGGCTGGAACAGAGAGCAGCACGGGGAGGTGCAGGGGTGTGCCACAGGTGCCAGGGCTGGAGCAGAGAGCAGCACGGGGACATGCAGGGGAGTGCCACAGGTGCCAGGGCTGGAGCAGAGAGCAGCACAGGGAGGTGCAGGGGAGTGCCACAGGTGCCAGGGCTCCTGCAGCACTGCTGGGCCCAGCACGGCCCCAGTGCCACCAGCCAGGGCTGCAGCGATCCCAGACCAGCGAGGGATGCACTAACACCTCTCCAGCCATGCTGGAACCCACAGGGGGAAGGAGAAGGTGCCACAGCAGCCTTGTGCAGCTGGAATGTTCCCAAATTTCATCCTTCCCGAGAGCTCCGAACCTGCTGCCACTCAGGGCCTGCTTCCCAGCATCCCTGCTTTTAACATCACACAAATACTTCTGTCACCTCTTCTATCAACTTAACAAAAAAAACCATAGCAAGACTTGGAGTTTATCCTTCCTTGCCTGATCTTTTGTGCAGGCTGAGCAAGGCAGATGTCTCCTCTGGCTGCTCATCCTTCATGCTGACTTTATCTGTCCCTGTGCAGGGCCTCTCCTCCCTGTGTGCCAGCTCCAGCAGAGCCACTGCAGTGACACTTCCATCCCTCTCCTTCCTCACCTCCCATTTACTGCAGGAAATGCAGAGGCCTCTGTCGCAGTGGGGAGAAGGGAGAGAGGTAATTGTGAGGGGAACACAGCAGATTTGTCTCCTTGGTGTGAGCACTCGCTCTTGTTTCCCTGTTATTTGTATAAATTATCCATCCTTGCCCATCCACTTTGCACCTCCAGTGCTGCCTTTGCATCCTGAGGATAAAAATAGCTGAGCAATGCTGGTCGATAAAAGATCTGAAAAAGGAATGTCAGTGGGAGTGTGGCTGCCCTATTTTTTGGGTTAATTAAAGTGAGGATGTTTCCTCCATCTCGAGCCCTCGGTGATTTTGTTCCTTCTCTCCCAGAATACTGAACTTGCAGTTCAGCTCATGCATTTGTCTTGGAATGGGACCCCGAGCCAGGAAAAACTCGGCATGGCCTCCTCCAGAGCTGCAGAGCCGAGGAGCTGGGGCTGGCAGGGTGGGGCTCCCTGTGCCACCCATCCCAGCAGGGCACTCCAGGACCCATCCAGGGACTTGGGCAGCTCCCAGGATGGAGCCCACCTGCCTGCCCGGGGTCCAGCCCTGCTCCCAGGGAACAGGAGGGGTTTGGGTTCCCTGTGTGGCATCCTCACCCCGCAGAGCAGGGCTCTGCTCACACACACACCCTGGGCTGTGGGCAGGGAGCTGCTCTGTCCAGCTGCCAGAGCTGCTCCCCAGTCACACACCCTGGAAATGAAATGTGGGCTCTGATCCCCAGCCTGGGAGCACCTGGGGACCCTCAGCTCAGTGGGTCCTGAGGTGACCCAGCCCTCGGCAGAGCACTGGAAAACCTCTCACAGATTTCTTACAGATTCCTTACAGATTTGCTGTCAGGGTACCTCACTCAAGTTTCCATCCCGAGCAGTTGGTGCTGCAGATGGTCCTTCAGCTCTGCTTGCATCTCAGAGGGATCCCAGGGGGCTGAGAGTCAGCTCCAACCCCTCTGTGTGCCTGGGGTGTGCTCAGTCCTGGGGCTGCCCAGGGTGCTCCTGCTGTGCTGGGTTTGACACTGATACACACACACCGTAAGGGCCTGGCAAGAAAATAAACCAAAAAAACCCCAAAACTAAACAAAACAAAACAAATGAAAACCAAACCAAAACAAAAAAGCCCAACAAACTAATCCCCCAAACCAACCAACAAAACCCCAGTGAATAAATTCCTTTTTGTATAATGCAAAGTGCCAGGTAAAAGGCAGCCCTGGGGGCTCAGGCAAACCTGTGTGGAGCTGGAAGTACAATTTCAGTACAAGCCCAGCCCCAGCCCCAGGTGAGACCTCAGCAGGTTTCAGTGATGGATGCTTGTGTGGACAATGAAAGTGTTCAGTCACAGAGAAATCAGTAATAAAGAAATAAAAGAAAGAAACACAAGACTCCCAAAAGAAACTGAAAAATCTGTTTCAGGTAAGAAACACATTTGTGGGTAACAGGGCTTCAAAGAACAGGTTTTTTTCAGGTTTCCTTAAATTGTTCTCCCTCTGTACCTGCATGTCCCTCCCAAACTCCAGGCCCTGGCCTTGCTGGAGGCAGGTTGGGTTGGAAAATCTCCAGCCCCATCTGAGGTGCAGTTTCTGGTCTCTGCAGAGGCACGAGAGTTTTACTGCTCGTTTGGACAGCGACAAGCCTCTATTCCCCTTTGGTTTGCATGTTGCTGGTTTGGCTGTTCCCTGTGTGCTCCTGGTGGGGTTTGGGGCTGGGTGAGGTTGGGCAGCAGCTCCCCACGATGGAGCTCCCAACTCCTCCTGTGCTGTGAACAACCTTCCTGCAGGTGCCCACAGCTCCTGGGGAGGAGGAGGAAACACTTCCACTGCAGGGACATCGTGTGGGAGCTTCTTCGGGGAGAGAATCTGGCAGGAGTGCAAAGCCCTGGAGGCAGGGCAGAGTCACAGGGCAGGATTTCACTGCTGTCCATCCCTGCACTGCTGCTGAATGACAGAATCAGGTCCCTGGTAGCTCCTCTGAAGAAATGGCAACTTTCAACCTGGGGACTGCAAAACAAATGAAACAGCTCCACTGGAAATCTGGGGAAAGAACAGCATGGCCAGACTGGGGGAAATGCTGTTCAGTGTGGTTTTACCAGGATGCAAAGGCTTTCTCTGCCACTGGGGTCAAACGTGGGAATTGATCTTGGAGGGCTTTCCTCAGTGATTCTGTCCCCTCTGAGCAGGGGTTTGTGTGTGGGGGATGCTCCTGGGTCAGTGCAGGTGGGCTCAGCTGTGCTGCCCTGGGCAAAGCTCCCTTCTCACCTCAGTGGCACCTCAGTGGCACCTCAGGCACTTTTCCTCTGTTGGGCTCCCAGGGCAGCTCCAAGCTGGGCTCAGTGCTGCTCACCCGGGCAGGGCACAGCTCCTCTGGCTCTGTGCCTCAAACCCTGCAAAGGAAAAGAAGGGAAAAATGTCAGAGTGCGTTTGGAGAACTTGAAGAAAGCTAAATTTCAAGTGATTTTAAACCCCAGCCTTTCTGGTGGAACTGAGGTCAGGCCTTCTTCCTTTTGGCTCCTTGTAGAGGAGCTTTTGCTCATTTATTTGGAGAAATTCTGTTGATTAGCTGTTTTACTACACAATATGATAATTATGCAAATGAATGCATAGTACCTATGTTTAGCTTAATATCATTTTCTATTGAATACATTCAATTTTTCATTTCTTTCTTATTCTCAAACAAAATAAAAACCCAATGACTATAGAAAAAAGATTACACTGAGCACCCTTCCAGCAACATGTGCTCAATCAGAATGTAAAAAATTGTCTTTATTCTCCCATTTGTTAGGTGACAAAACCTTCTCTTTGCTGCTGTCCCAGGGGAGCAGGCATTCGTTCAAGTAAGGTTTTATTCCTTGTGACTTCAGATCAATATATTATAAGATTTCGTAGAATAATGAGGAAAGACTCCTAGATCCTCAGAAAAAGACAATACAGCAGTGAAAAAATAGCCATAGAAAATTGGTCAGAAGGGCAATTTCCAGCTAAGGGGAACATACATTAATCTCTGCTCTGAAAGTCAAGTGTTCTTGTTGCTGCTGGCTGATTGCTCAGCACTGCGTGTCCTGACGCTGCTGGCAATTCAGTCCCAGGCTTTTAAAAAGCCAAAGAGAAACCAAGAGAGTTCATAAATGTCGTGGATTTAAGGTCATGGAGCAGGTGAGTCCAATTACTGCTGTTCCTAGATGTCCCCATATGCACATGGACACAAATCAGGACATGGCTTCAAAAGGGACCAAACTCATTTAGAGCAGAGAAGGAAATCAGGTTTCCCTTTGCAGAGCTCTGCTTCCTCCTCCTTATTATCAGTGTTTGTTTACAGAAACCCTTCTTCACATTTTGGGACTGTCCATGAGCAGGGAAGGGAAATGGTGTTTGAGACAAAGACTTTGGAAGTTCCTCTGTTCTCTTTTGAAAGCTTGGCTGATGTAATCCAGCTCTGGGCCCAGCACAGAAACTGTGGAGAGAATCCAGAGGAGGCTCCAGGATGGGCAGAGGGATGGAGCAGCTCTGCTGGGAGGACAGCCTGGGAGAGCTGGGGGTGATCTCCTGGAGAGGAGAAGATCCAGAGGGACTTTAGAGCCTCTTCCAGGGCCTGAAGGAGCCACAGGAGAGCTGGAGAGGGACTGGGGACAAGGCATGGAGGGACAGGACACAGGGAATGGCTTCCCAGTGCCAGAGGGCAGGGATGGGTGGGATATTGGGCAGGAATTGTTCCCTGGGAGGGTGGGCAGGCCCTGGCACAGGGTGCCCAGAGCAGCTGTGGCTGCCCCTGGATCCCTGGCAGTGCCCAAGGCCAGGCTGGACATTGGGGCTGGGAGCAGCCTGGCACAGTGGGAGGTGTCCCTGCCATGGCAGGGCTGGCACTGGGTGGGATTTGGGATCCCTCCCAACCCAAACCAGTCTGGGATTCTGTGATTCCATGACTGGATAATGGTTGGATTTGCCCATATGGGGTTCCTGTGCAATGAAAAAAGCAGGAACTCAGCACTGACTGCACAGGAACAAAGCTCTCCCTCATCCTCCTCCATTTCCCACCCTGAATCTCTGCTGAGCTCCTGTCCCTAGGGTGCCTCAAGTGCCACAAGATGATCTCGTACTTGAGCAGGACCAAGTCTGTGTGTTCAAGTTTTAAGCTCATTCCTCTCATAAGCAAGGAACATTTGGACAAAACCTCATTCCTAGAAATCATTTCCTGTGGGAGAGCTTGGTTAAACCCCGAGACTCACCCAGCCCAGTGCAGTCATGGCTGATCTGGGCTCGTGTTGGTTTTCAAAGTTGAGAGGCATTTTGAGTCTAATCCTCGTGGTATTTACTCTCCATCTCATAAGACCATTTACCCAAGGGAGGGCTTAACCCTGCAAGACTTTGTGGAATACTATGAGAGTAATTCTCCTTTTCACACTTCCCTTAATAACCCAGGCAGCCGTGCAGAAGAGCAGGATTATTTCGGGCAGGAAAATGCCTGCACGTGCCAATGAGGGCTGGAGAGAAGAGCCCTGAGGAGAGGCAGGAGAAGCTGCAGTCCTGTAAAAGCCACTGCACAGGACAGAACATGGGGCTGGGCCATGTCCACCACGGACTGCGGAGGGACTGTCCTGTCAGGGAGAAGGGGAAATGTCTCCTGCCAGGTGTGAGAGCACCTGCTCATTTGCTGAGCACCTCCAGGGACTCCACCACCTCCCCTTCCAGTGCCTGACCCCCCTTTCAGGGAGGAAACTTTCCCCAGTGCCCAACCTGAACCTCCCCAGTGCAAGTGGAGACCACTGTGGATGTTTAGAAATTAAATGTGACCTGAGATGAAGACATCCTTAGGTCATGTAAGTATTAATTAATGAGGACTCAGGACAATCCTGTGAGGCCACTGTCCCGTTTCAGAGGCAGGGAAGCTGAGTGAGGCAGATAAAGTGCTCAGGGATACAGGATGAGGTTTCCATCGAGACAGGAGTGCTGACTCCTCTTCCTTTCCCTTCCCTACAACCACACACATTTATTTTCCTGTTACTACCTCTGCAAATAATCCCTTCCTTGCTGTCCAGGAGGGGCCTTCTCCTCCTTAGAGTGATAAAGTGGAGTGATCCAAAGTCTGGGCAGAGCTCATCGCTGAGTAAATGGATCTGGTGGGAAGGACAGAGCTCAGCAGAGCCTGTGAAACACAGCAAAGGGGAAGAACTAATGAAAGACCAGGAAAAAGGGGCTGTGCTCCTGTTCTTAGCAGGGTGTCCCTTCAGGTGTGACCCTTCCATGCCTTGGGAAATGTGGGGATGCTTCCCAGACATGCACACAGCCCGTCAGTAACAGCAATAAAATATCTCCTGTCCCAGCTACGGTGCTGTGTTCACCCTCCTGGCTTTAGCCCAGCGCTTTCCCTGAGTGGCTGCCATGCTTGGAAGCATTCCCATGAGGCAAATCAGGGTTTTATTCCTCCCTGGGAACAGCTGCTGCAGAAGCCAGCAGTCTTTCTCCACTTGCTCTTTGGGCTGCATGTGAAAATAACAATAATTTTTTATCTCAGGCATTATGAACTATTAAAAAACCTATGAGCTGTTACAAAAATCTGTGGTCACAGCTGGTGTCAGGTGGCCCCCTCTGCCCACAGGGGAATTTGGCCTTAGAGGACTCCAGAGGCAGCAGTGGCACTTGTCAGGAATTGCCTTTCCTGGGGAGCCTGGCAGCGCTCAGGGCTGGTCCTGGCTGATCCTGGCTGATCCTCAGTGGATCCCAGCTGATCCCCAGTGGATCCTGGCTCCCAGGGAAGGTGCCTGGCCCAGCTGCTCCCTGGGACAGCTCTGGAGTCCCCCAGGGTCTCCCAGAAGGAGCAGTGGCACACTCAGCGTCAGGATGGGATGGAGAAGGTGGGAAGGAGCCCCTGGCAATCTCACAGGAGCATTTGGGGCTGAATCCTCTTGAGAGGCATCAGCAGGGGCTGTGAGGGCCAGGATGGATGGAAGGGCCATTCCCACTCCTCTGCAATGATTATAAATGACAAAATAAAGCAGGGAAACTGTGGAGTGGGCACATGAAGAGAGTCGGTGACTAACGAGACTGCCATGTCCCCCTGGGTAATTACTCCTGCTTTCTGTGAAATAAATGGTGTCACACAGAATTCCCCATCCCTCCCTCTCCAGGGAGCAGAGGTGACAGCACTGCCCTTCCCTCCGAAAGGGCTGCAGCTCCCAGCCCAGGGTGTTGTTCACAAAGGACAGAGAAAAGGAGTCAGATGAGGAGCTGTCAGTGTCTGCCATGAGCTGACAAACCTTGAACCACAATTCCTTCTCTCCAGTACAAAGCTGCTGTTGAGTAATGGAGCAGGTTTTACTCCCTTAGCTGTGTTTGTGGGAGAGGGAGCACGGCAGCTCACCTGCCTGCAGGTGTAACCCAGCCCAGGCATTTCAGGCTCTTGGGAGCTCAGAGCTCTGCAAAGGCACACCATGGAACGATGAGGGTCACCAGGCACACCACAGAAGGATCCTGGTCCCAAGACACACCACAGAAGGATGAGGGTCCCAAGGCGCACCACAGAAGGATCCTGGTCACAAGTCACATCACAGAAGGATGGGGGTCACAAGGCACATCACAGGAGGATGGGGGTCACAAGTCACACCACAGAAGGATCCTGGTCCCAAGGCACACCACAGAAGGATCCTGGTCACAAGTCACACCACAGAAGGATCCTGGTCCCAAGGCACACCTGGGAAACAGCCCTGAGAGCTCCCACATCTTTTCACAAATGCTTGTTTCCCCCCAGGCATCGGAAAAGAGCAAGTTTGGATTCTTTTTTTGGACTTGCCCGTGAGCTCCTCCCTGGCTCATCCTCTGACCCAGCCACGTCCTGGGCTCCCTCTGAGGCCTTCATGCCACAAGGGACGTGGGACACAAATGTGCATTAATGGCATTTCTGTTCACCTCCTCTGCTGCACTCCTGGGGAGCTCTGGGCAGCCCACCCTGATGTGCTTCCCTATCCCTGCTGCCTCCCCCTCGCTCATCACCCCAACTTGAAATCAATCCACAAACTTCAGGTATTAAAAGTGAGATTCTAGTGGTGACAGACATCAAAGTCCTCAGGATATCCAGCATGTCTGATGGGCTGATCCAGTGTTATTGAAAGATTCGCTTTATTTTATTAAAAGAGGGATGAATTATATCAGATCACTTTGTCAAAGTGGTTAGGCTGTACTGAAGTATTTGGATCTTAATTTGATATTTTATTCTCTGCTTCAGACAGGAATATTACTGGTGGGACATTTTATGAGTAAAGATAAATTTGTAATAAACCACGGTGCCTACTTAAAACCTCATTATCCCCATCCTGTCCTTCCCCTGAAAAGCTGCACGTGAGCCTTAGTGCCTGTGGGAGAGAGGAAAAGGCTGTTTGCCTCTGCCCCTGCACCTTGGGCAGCCCAGCTGGTGCCCTCTGGATTTGGGGTGGGGTAAGACCAGGGGTGCAGCCAGGTGGGGTTGGTGTCTTTGCCCAGGTCACTGGGAAATAAGGACAGGACAAGAGAAACGGCCTCAAGGTGTGTCAGGGGAGGCTCAGGTTGGATATTGGGAAAATTCCTTCATGGAAAAGGCTGCCCAGCCCTGGCACAGCTGCCCAGGGCAGTGGTGGAGTCACATCCCTGGGGGGATTTCACAGCCCTGTGGAGGTGGCACTTGGGGACATGGGGCAGTGCTGGCCTGGGCACTGCTGGGAGCGATTGGACTCCATGGGCTCCGAGGGATTTTGCACCCTGAACAATTCTGTGACTTTGGGATTCTGTGAAATGCAGTTTGAAAACCACATTGAGCCCAAAACTCCCTGGGAAAGCCAGAGAGGAGGGGGTCAGAGCCCCCAGCCTGGGCTGGGATCAGCCATGGGGCACTGGGAGCAGGGTGTGCAGGCTGGGATCAGATGTGGGCACTGGGAGCAGGGTGTGCAGCCCAGCCTGGGCCCATCTCTGTCCCTGCCCAGCCTGGGGGGCTGTGGCACAGCTCACACCCCGGGCACCTTCTGTTAATTTAGGCTTTCCTGCTTTTTGGCTGCTTTCCGCAGGTTTTAAATCAGCCTTCCCCTCTGTGCTGCCAGCGCAGGGAGCAGTGATTCACGGCTGGCACAGGCACAGGAGCCATGGCATGGCCACCCCCTGCTCCCCCTCACACACCCCAGCGCCTGCCCCTGCCCAAACCCTCCCCCAGCAAGTTCTGGGAGGGCTGTGCAGCTTTAGGGCTGCTGTCATGGGGCATTTTGGGGTCGTCCCTTTGTGCCTGGCCAGGAGCTGCTTTCCTGCTGCACCTCAGCTCTCGCAGCTCCTTTTGCAATCTGTGAAATGGAGCTGAGGCACACAGGCTTGTGAAGCTTCCAGGCGCCGTCACACGGTGGGAAACAGGGAACTTTCTGGCACCTTTTCTAATCAGGCTGTTCCTGAAATGTGAAATGCTCACACGCCGTGCCGTGGGGTGAGAACGAGCAGGAAACAAATCGCTGGCACAGAAAATATCAGCAATTTGCTGCATATGCCAGAGAGGAGGCAGCACCGTGCTGCCAGGCTCAGGTGAGGCAGTGTTCTGCCCTGGATTTAGAGAGGGTTTGGTTAGAGGCAGCAGTAATTACTGCCATTCTCTTTGGATTTAGCACAGGGCTCTGAACAGGTAAGAAGTCAGGAATTTCTGAGAACACCCTTTGCTCGTGCTGCTGCTCTGCTGTCAATCAGCCTGCTCCAATCTGGTTATTGCCCACTGTGAGATCTCTTCAAGGCCTGTGAAATCCTCAGGCTAAGTGCCCTGCTCAGCTGGATTGTGTTTGGAGCGCTGTTGGAGGGGCAGGGGTGGGGTGGAAGGGGACTCAGCTGCGGTGGGTGGGCTCTGATCCGCTCTGCCTGCAGGCTGGAGATGAGTGAGGCTCTGCTCAGGTCAGTGCCCTCAGCTCGGGGCTGGGTTTGATGGCGTGCAGGGGGATGAGTTTGGCAGGGAGCAGCTGCAGTGGTTTTGGATCGAGCCTGGGATCTGATGGAGTTCAGCCTTTGCGGGTGCTCAGTGATGCTCTGGGCGAGGGAGCTGTGAGCAGCTGGGTGAGAGGGGCAGGGAGGTGCCTGTGGCTGTGGGAATGGGCACGGACACAAGGGCAGGCTTCGGAGCAGCCTGTGGGGAGCTCTTTCCTGGGGCCTGTTCCCAGGAGCCTGGCTGGGTGCTGGCAGTGTCAGAGTTATTTCTGCTCTGAAAAGGAGCCTGGGCTCCTGTTCTCTCCTGGCTGAGCCACTGCAAACTGCCTGAGCCTGACGTGGTGATGGATGTGGGCACGTGGAAGCCTCTCTAGGGAGTGGATTTTTAACAAGGTGACCTTTGTTGCTCTAAAGCCCTCTTCCCGTTCCGTGTTCAGCAGCTTTCACGTATCACAGTTGCACACGAGGGTCCGAGAGCACCCTGGGGCTCTAACCTGTTTAAAGAGAAGCTCTGTGGTAAGCTCAGCTCTGGAAAGCCAGGCTCTGCCTCCTCTCAAGGCTGGCAGCTGCCAGGGCACCATCTGTGCCCCGCAGAGGGGGAGGCAATGCTGGGAGGCTCTGCCTGGTGCTCCCAGGGCTGGGACAGTGACCTTGCTGAGCTGAGCTGAGCAGATGGATCCCTGTGGTGCCTTAAATGGCTCCCTAGAAACAGAGACCAGACAGGAATAAAGGAATAAAGGAGGGATTGATTGGAAAGGCCTTCAGAGGTCACACTCTGGGCTCCAGAGGCTCCTGCCTCAGTGCATCCCAAAATGGACAATGACAGCTCCCGAGTTCTTCCCACTTTGATATCAGCATCAATTGCCCAAGCAGAAGCCAGGCAAGGATGGAATTTGCCCAAGCTTGCCCCCCTTTCTCTCCCCAAGATGAAGGTTTGCAGTTGTTGGGCCCAGGAGGGTCTGGGTGTCCTTGGAGAGCGAGCTGGAGAGGCTTTGTTATGTCAGTGTGAGCATGAGAGAACAGCACTGAACGAGCTCCAGGGACCTGCAGAGTTACACTGGGCACTGCAGGGATGGGAACAGAGAAAAGTTAAACTCTGAGGCATCACATGGATCCCAGCTGTGCCCTGCTTAGGTTGGGACTGTCCCATTAAATAGAGCCTGGGAGGCTTTGGAAGGCAGCAGTGTGGGGCTTTCATCTCTGTCTCCTGCCCAGGGCACTCTCACGGAGGGTTCTGGTGCTGGCAAACACCTCTGTCCCTGTGAGCACATGGGCAGCTGGTGTGGTTTGCTCCCTGTCAGGGATAGATCTGAGGGCAAGGATTTCCCTTCTTCCCCAGACAAAAGTGTTTTGAAAACTTGGCTTTTGGAGATAGAAAAATGCCAGAGTAAATAGATTTTCCTCATAATTTCTTTGTACTTAGAACAGTGATAAAGACTTAGTGGTTTCTGTGGAATCTCATTTTGTGTGCTGATTTATCTGATTTATGGTGAATCTGTATTTTGGTGGAATCATTTTGTTGGGAAAAATTACACAAAATAGTTGCTGTGGCTGCTGCAGTGCAGCCGCCGTGGTTCCTGCTGGGCAGGGCAAGCTCTGCCCTGCTGCCACTTGCCCACTCCTTGGCCCTGGGAGCTGCTTCCCAGTTTATCCTCTCAGAATTTGTGCTTTCCTTCCTCTTTCACAGCTTTGGTGCTGCTTCCTGTGTTGAGCTACACTCTCTGCCTCTTGTAAAATGTGCTGCAGATTTGCTGCGCTAGAATTAAACTGCTAAAATTTGGAGTTGGGGATGTCACCGAGTGTGGCAAAGCACTCGAGATCCCTGTCAGCTCCTTGAGCAGCAGCTTCTACTGGGAGCCAGGGAATCACCATGGAATGGTTTGGGTGGGAAGGGACCCCAAATCCCACCCAGTGCCACCCCTGCCATGGCAGGGACACCTCCCACTGTGCCAGGCTGCTCCCAGCCCCAATGTCCAGCCTGGCCTTGGGCACTGCCAGGGATCCAGGGGCAGCCACAGCTGCTCTGGGCACCCTGTGCCAGGGCCTGCCCACCCTCCCAGGGAACAATTCCTGCCCAATCCCCAGCTCAATTTCCCCTCTTTGTGCCCACTGCTCCTTGTCCCATCAGTTCCTGAGGCAGGCTCCCTCCAGTCCCTCCATCTCTCACACCCTGGAAGGAGCTGGGAGGGCTCCACACAACCTTCTCCTCCCCAGGCTCAGCACCCCCAGCTATCCCAGCCTGTTTCCAAGGGGGATTTGCTCCTTATCAACTCCATGGCTCCTCTCTGGGGCAGGAGCTGCTTGGCCTGGTGTTGTCCATCCCTGAATTCCCTGAGCTCTCTCTGAGAGCCCTTAGGGTTGCTTTGCCCCGAGCAGTGACTGCAGAGCTATGTTGTCTCAAGAATTAAAACCAAAACAATTTGATAAAATGGTTGGCTTTTTTGCCTTCTGCTTAGAGACAAAACTTTTATTGCAGCAAATGGAACTAAAATCAATATACATGGAAATGACTCGCATTTGGGGACCCTGGGTATTGTTGATTTAATACTATTTATTTAACAGCTTGGCAAATGTGTGGTTTGTCTGTCTCGATAGATTTTGAAGAAAATGATAATGTTTTATAGTAAACAGTATAAAAATTCAAGCAAAGGCATCTTAATCAACTCCTATAAAAATTAAATGAGCGATTGAACATGTCACAAACTCAAGTCTGTTTTATCATGCTACTTATATTAATGCTGCAGCTTCTTTTGTGTTGGCTCCATTAATATTCATAAGGGCTTTAGTGCAGAAGTGTGCACTTCCTGGGGTTCCCTCCTTCCTTGTCTCCAGCCAAAATGCAAACCCTCTTTAGCCCCTTAGAAATTGCAGATTATCTTCAGAAAGTCTGTTGAGTGTAAGCAGAAGGGACCTCTCGTGGCATCCTGAGTCCCAGCCTTATCCTGCACGCTCAACGCACAGCCTCAGCTCTAGAGATAACACAACCACTGATACTTCCAAAAACCTGGGGGAAAACTTGGAGGAATCAGTCCAGTAGGTGATGGCAGCCAAGACTGGCCACCTGCCCTGATTTGGGGACATTTTGGGTCTGTACCTACTT